>OX123182.2:81157211-81461410 GCA_944739405.2 Euclidia mi | reverse complement strand
CCACCGCGACGCAACAAATGGTGCGCCCTCATTTGGTCGCGGGAGATAGGGCGCGCGGCAACGCAACACCGACACGCCTCTCCTCCCGCAACCGTGCCCGACTGCCAGGGACAGACAGAACTGTCTCCCGCACCCACACATTTGGACGCGTCCTGCCCAGGCCCCTCCAGGCCTACGTGGAGCGTCCACTCCCGGGATCTCTCTTAGCTTCACCGCGGGTGTCCAAGCCACAGCTACTGAGCCCCCTCACCACGACAAGGTGAAGATCCCACGGGGGGGATACCTATTATACCTATTGTTGCGTCGCGGTGAGGCCGCTGAGGAAGAGGAGATGCGGTGTTGCGTTGCCGTCCTCCCTATCCTCTGCGGCCGCTGGGTGTTTTGACGGCGGAGCCCAACACCTTCATCCGCCGCCAAGGGGGTTTTGTTCGGAGCCCGCCTGACCCTCTGGCGGGCCAATACCCGTCGGGGGGTAGCGACGAATGCTTCGGCGATACCCGACCCTCCGACACCCTCCTACCCGTGACCCTCATGTACCCGGGGTACATGAGGGTCACGGGTTGGTTTTTAGTCAGTAAGAGTCTGACAGCCCCCTTCAGCCCTACGCCAGGGCGGAGGGACTCCATAAAAAAAAAGGTATAATATAGGTATATCAAGTCAATACGTAATCATAATAATGTAAGAACAATGTTTTTGGCGCATTTAGAAGCGTATGATATGTGATAACAAAATCGCTTTCGGGCAAATCTTGTTTTCGTTTGCATAATAATAATAGGCTAGTTGACAAAAAAAATTATAAGTCCGTCCTTTAGATTATTCAAAAATAAGCGATACGTATTTTTTTATTTGTAAATTAAACCAAAAATGACCAAGATATAGCTCATTAAAGTTACGTATAACGTCACGGCGTGCTGCATTTTTTCGCACTAGATGACGTCACACGTAACTTTAATGGGCTATATCTTTGTTATTTTTTATTTAATCGAAAAAATAAAAAATACGTGTCCAATATTTTTTTATAATCTAAAATACGGACTTAATAAAATGTAATTATTTTGACCCTGGAAACTACCCTATTGATAAAGATAAATATTTCTTTATTGCATTACTGCGTACAGTAGTTCTTATTATTAAGCATAAAGCAATATACGCAACAGTTTATCCATATCAGACATGCAATAAATAAAAACAAAAAATTGGAATGGAATAAAAAATTCAGTAACTAAGAAATAATTTTGCAACAAATACATTACATTTTTATGGACTACATGCATTACTGCTTACCAAAAAATTCGTTCGAGTTGAAAAATAAATTTTCAACTTGTCATTTTTTTATTAATTTTTTAATGGATTTCCATTTAATTCTTTCAGGTCAGTTGGTAGCATATTAAATACTTTGATGGCGGTAATGTATGTACTCTTATAATACATCATGTTGTTTATTATAAGTATGGTAATATAACCCTACCTATACATAAGTATATTTATTACGTATATTTTGTTTTCGCAGGTGTAAAGTTAAAATATTGAAAATTATTTTTCACAAATAGGCATAGCTCCAGAATGAAAATCTAGTAAGTGTAAGATAACCCTTAGTTATGAAAACATTTGTTAAGGACTCTGTGGTGTGCATGTTATATATTTAATTATCCTAAGGCATTTTTTGCAGAATAAATGTGGATTCAATATTTTTAGAGTTCCCTCAATAAATAATACCGTACATTAACAGCGGATAAACATTGCCATAGTTCGCACTCCTTGTAACCGAGATATTTGTTGTTTCAGCCAGCATAGTACTATTGTATAAAATGCACAGCCATCTTTGATGTATGGGTTACAGAAAAGTTCGTTACTGGACTTGTTATACGGCAAAATAGAACATCGCCCACGATGTATTTCAACAGCCGTGTTTTAATTTATAAAACTCATTATAAGATTGTTTCGCCTGGTCACATGCCTACGAATATACACAGAGAATTTCGTACTGTACTGTACTCGCATGATTTATTACTAAGCACATGGAAAGGTTATGTAAGAGTAAGTAAATATATTAATTCGTATTCATCATACAAATAAATTTATTCGTGTTATTATTTTGTAGCAGTAATCCTGGCTGATGAACGAACAACGATTGTTCGGACAATTTTTTCAGATATTATGATCCTATCTATTACTATACTTTACAAGTTGATTTATTTTACAACTTAAACGAATTTTTTGGTAAGCAGTAATGCATGTAGTCCATAAAAATGATGTTTTTGTTGCTCAATTTTTTCTTAATTACTGAATTTTTTATTCATTTCCTATTTTTTGTTTTTATATATTGCATGTCTGATATAAATAAACTGTTGCGTCTATTGCTTTATGCTTAATAATAAGAACTACTTTACGCAGTAATGCAATAAAGAAATCTTTATCAATTACTAGCTTTTGCCCGCTGCTTCGCACGCGTAAATTAAGATTAGATAAAATATTTTGTACAAACACCCTCCTCAAAGAACATACATGCTAAATTTAACCTTCTTGCGGCCAGTAATTTCGGCTGTAATGTGTCTGTCAGTCAGTCAGCAACGAAAAGATTTCATATACACAGATTGAATGGAATCACCATTAAAAAATTAAAGTTTTTACACAAACTATGAATCCCTTTTCCACCCTCTTAGGGTGTTCGCTAACGCCATTTGCGGATCCAATAAACAAAGTATGAAGTTAATCCCTTGAAGGCAAAACAGGTTCTATGCAAATTATGACTCCCCTTTTTATCCACTTAGGTAAGAATTTCCAAAAAGACTTTCTCAGTGTTCACTAACTTCATTTGAGAAACCAATAGGTATAAAAAGTTTGACGTTAATCCATTGAGGGTTATTCCCTCAATGGATTAACTTAAAAATTCGTACAAATTCTGACAACCAGTTTAACCCCTTTAGGGATGGAATTTCCAAAAATCCTCTCTTAGTGTGCTCTTACGGTGTGTACATGCATGCTAGGAACATACATGCTTAATTTCATCTACTTGCTCTCAGTTGTTTCGGCTGTAGCATGTCTGTCAGTCAATCAATAAGGCAAGGATTTTAACAGACAGATTATACAAATAAATAATATTTGACTGCCTCCGTGGTACAGTGGATAGCGTATACGTCTGCTAAACGGGAGGTCTCGAGTTTGATTCCCGGGTCGGGCAAAAGTATTACTGAGTTTTTCCCAATTCTCAGAAGCAGCACGGAGTCTGCCAATGTGCCCGGTAACGGCAATAGGCTCGCCCCCTATTACGTGGGACCTAATATGCAATATGGCGAAATGTGGGTGTAATATTACACCTCTGTCTACCCCGTCGGGGATACAGGAAGATTATAAAAAAATAAACAAACTGTCTGTAATTTCAAAATAACTGAATTGCATATTGTTGCTCACCCGTTTCCAGTACCCCAATGATTTATTTAGATATTTATTCAGGGTAATCTTAAAGATGGCTGAATCGATTTAGATGTATATTTTACTTATGTTTCATGAAAACTCTCGAACAAACTATGAAAATTTCATTTAGGCGTAGCTGCTTGCAAAAGCTAGTCAAAATTAAATGAGTCAAGGATTCCGTCGCAGTATACATTTGTATATCTCAGCGACATTGTAAAAAAAATGTAAAACAAATTTTCCAAGTTCAAAAACCCTTTCTTAGTATTTTAACTGATAAAAAGTGCTTACCTGCTTAAAAATAAATGAAAATAGCAAAATAACGGTTTTAAGTATTTTGGCTTATATTGGTCATATAAAGAACCATCCCACATTTTAGTTAGTGAATATGAAGAGTGCTTAGACTTATCTAAGCGCTCTTCATCTTCACCAACTAAAACTAAAATTAATTTAAATGCACATCAGGGACGATGAAAAAATCAAGTGATATTGTTTAAAAGTCTCATACAAATTGGGACCCCTTTTCGAACCCGCCGTTTTTTTTCACTAACGTCGTTTTTGAATTCACTAACGTCATTTGAGGAACCGATATACAAAGTTTCAAGTGAATCCATTGAAGTTTTTTTTTTAAATTAGAAAATGGGATACCATTTCTTAAGGGGGATATGCTTCCCATAGGGGAGTGACTTCGAAAACTGCTTTCTTGGTGTTCACTAAAGTCATTTGAGGAACCTATGTACAAAGTTTGAAGTAAATCCAATGAAGGAATAAAAAGGTTTCATAGAAATTCCGACGCCCCTTTTTAACCCTTTATGGTAAGTAATTCCAAAAAGATTTTCTTAATGTTTACTAAGGTCATTAGAAAAATTAATATAGAAAGTTTGAAGTCAATCCACTGAAGGAATAATAATTAACACACTTTGACCCCCATCTTATCCCCTGAGGCACGGAATTTTTAAAAAACATATTCTAAGTGTTCAATATCGTCGTTTAAGGAACCAATATACAAAGTTTGTAGTCAATCCATTAGAGAAATTAAAAGATACTTACAAACTTTGACCCCCTATTTTACCCCCTTAGGGGAGGAAATTCCAGAAAAATAATCCTTAGTCTTCACTATCGTCGTTTGAAGAACTAATATACAGAGTTTAGAGTCAATCCATTGAAAGAATAAAAAGTTTCATACAAACTTTGACCCCCAGTTTTACCTCTTTAGGGGTGGTATTTTCAAAAATCCTTTCTTAGTGCTACCCTACACTCCTTAAAGAATATACATGCTAAATTTCATCTTCATGTGACCTGTAGTTTCGGCTGTAGCGTGTCTGTCAGTCAGTCAGTAATGCAAGGATTTAATAGATATTTAAGATTATTATGCAAACAAAAATAAGATTTGCCCGAAAGCGATTTTGTTATCACATATCATAAGCTTCTAAATGCGCCAAAAACATTATTCTTACATAATTATGATTACGTAAGAATTATACAATTGACTTGATATACCTATATATACCTTCTTTTTTTTGGTGTCGTGTTGGAAAATCCTCATGGAGTCCCTCCGCCCTGGGCGAAGGCCGAAGGGGGCTGTCAGACTCTTACTGACTAAAAACCAACCCGTGTTCCTCATGTACCCGTGTGTCGGAGGGTCGGGTATCGCCAAAGTATCCGTCGCTACCCCCGACGGGTGTTGACCCGCCAGATGGTCAGGCGGGCCCTGAACAAAACCTCCTTGGCGGCGGATGAAAGTGTTGGGCTCCGCCGCCAAAACACCCAGCGGCCGCAGAAGATAGGGAGGACGGCAACCTGGCAACACCGACTCTCCTCTTCCTCTGCGGCCCCACCGCGACGCAACAATGGTGCGCCCCCATTTGGTCGCGGGAGATAGGTACGCGCGGCAACGCAACACCGACCCGCCTCTCCTCCCGGGACCGTGCCCGACTGCGAGGGACAGACAGAACTGTTCTTCGCAACCGCACCTTTGGACGCATCCTGCGCAGGCCCTCCAAGCCCACGCGGAGCGTCCACTCCCGGGATTTCTCTTAGCTTCACCGCGGGTGTCCAAGCCAAGGTTACTGAGCCCACCCACGACGACAAGGTGGAGATCCCACGGGGGGATACCTATTATACCTATTGTTGCGTCGCAGTGGGCCGCAGAGGAAGAGGAGATATGGTGTTGCGTTGCCGTCCTCCCTATCCTGTGCGGCCGCTGGGTGTTTTAGTGGCGGAGCCCAACACCTTCATCCGCCGCCAAGAGGGTTTTGTTCGGGGCCTGCCTGACTATCTGGCGGGCCAATACAGTCGCAGATTGCCATCATGTCAACTTGTGAGAACCAAAAAGCGAATTATCGTATTATATTTACATATGTATTATATGTTTAATTGTTTATAGTGATCGTAGAACATAAAATTAAGCGAAATCAATAAATTGACTTGCAGTAGGTGTCTTATAAGATGAAGGACTCTTTGTCAATCAATGTTTAGCTATCTTTATGAATTTAACTCATATTTATTAAGATTAAACAAAACAGAAACAGGATAGGTTAGAAGCATCCTGAACAGAAGAGCATGCATGAGGAATCTGATGGGAGTGAATGAAGCAAGAGAGATATGTCAAGATCGTTGCAAATGGCGCTCCGTAGTCTCTGCCTACCCCTCCGGGAAACAGGCGTGAGTCTATGTATGTATGTATGTATTATTAAGATTAGGTAGACTAGCTGACCTAATTTCTTTTAAATCAGTTCCTGAATTTAATCTTTTTGAGCACGTAGCACATTACCACATATGCAGTTAAAAACCAGTGCTAGTACACTGTAAACAGGGGCCACGGGCATCAAGGTGAAATCCTAGAAGCAACTAGAATAACGCTAGGTTGATATCTACACCTAAGGACGCGGGTGAAACCGCGGAAAACAGCTAGTTATTAATATTTACCGCGCAACATACTTTAAACCACATTTCATCAAATAACGAAGTTTTAAGAAATATAGATAACAACACGAGTGTATTTTGTCTGACAATACTTTTCCACTTAAATCACAATCGAATTGCCTATTGTGACAACTTTACAGATTAGTGAGTTGCAGAACTTATAAGAAAATAAACTGCGCAACATAGAAACCAAATTATTCTCTCTGTTTCATGTTCAATCTTAGGCGATAGAAATCCACTAAACAAACATGTTGGTAAAAAGAATAAAGTATAAGAAAATATGCTGATATCTAGCTGATAAAGTCAAAGTCACGGTGACAGAGTTAATGCAGCGAAACCCGACAACCACACTCGAGGGATCAAGTTAAATCCTATAATCCGATATTTCGCTCCCCGCCAAAGTGCCAGGTATCTGATCATAACTGAGCCACTTTTAGTGGCTTCCAGATACTGTTTTGTATATTTCAACAGAGTTCAATAGTTTGATTTGGTTGCTCTGGTGAGTGGATATCTGTATCTTTCTTTTCATGTAGAAACTTTTTTACATCTTTAATTTTTTCATTTTGACAGAGGCACATAAATTGGAATAAAATTATAATTGGTCATATACCTACAAATACATTTATTTATATTTACGCATTTATTGTTTGAATTGCGAAAGCTATACAAATGTAGAAAACTTATCACATATCTTATTATTATGTAAGCAGTAAATACGGATGCCTTATGCATAATACATATTGTTATAGCTAATGTATACAAAAATATATATCCATCAAAGAATAAGCCGAGTAAACTTAATCAATCTCCGACTGACAAAAGTTTTCAGCAATACTGTGCGCCTTTCGTTTCTTCTCGGTTGCAAATTACTTGGCCGCTCTTGAACACTAAAGAAACTTTCACTGAATTGAAATTAAATTACTAATTTTGCTACTAACCCCTGAATCTATCGATCGCTTCTTTCAAAGTCCCTACTCAATGCCAGAGGAAAAGCAGAAGTAATTTGAATTTGTCCGGTTCTTTCAAATTACACATTAACTTACCAAATGAGTTTCTATTTAGCTTGTACGCTCATTATAAGGTTTCTTTAGCTCCGGAATCGTTTGCTGATTTTTTATGTTATTGATACCAGAGTCTTCCTTTTATAGTGGAATTTAAACTGCCAATTATATCGTTTGCAAATGATACAGAATATACCAATATATACCTATTTTCTTTAAGATTTACAGCATTATACATGTTTCATGACGGGTTTATAAAAACATAACCAATAATTTAAGACAATACACGGTACGTTAATAAAAGCCATAAAGTTTTTTTATCAAAGCTGCACAAGTCCGAATACCGCTATTCACCGGTTTAGAGGGCGCCAGGTTGTTGCAATAATAAGACAACTTCCTTCAGAGCAAGACAATTTAATTTCATTTTGACGGAGCTTATATACCCGGCCGTAGAACAAAACCATAGCGCAACTTAACTCGATCTCTACGCCATCTTTCGAGCATGCGGTCAAATATAAAACTTAAATATTAAATAAAGATATAGAAAAACGTAAAGATCGAATAGAAATTGAACATTGCGCCCACTAAAAGGATCATTTCCTTTTAAACCGCGCACTATGAAGACATTCAATAGCAAGAACAGTGGACTGTATAAATATTTTGCATTTAATACTATAGTGGACGTTGCATATTGCAGAATGTATCAATCTTGTTGGTATTACATATAAGTTGTTACATATAACAAGCAATATTTCAACAATGACAGTGTTAACATTAGCTGTAGTTATAAGTTCAAATTTTCGGTATGAATGTTTCAACCCAATATAAAACAAATTTATAAAAATTAAATTACATAACATTCTATTAATTATTAGAAACTTAAAATAAGTGCATTATATATAAAAAGCAATAAGCAATTAAACACAAGCTAATGGAATTACAAGAAACTCTAATCATTTATTTTACTGTCATGAGCAGTAAACATAGCCTTGAAGTTGGACGTTCCCTATTAGAGCCCTTGCAACGTACAGTGACAACGCGCGTGATATTGTCCTTTCCCGGGTGTGATTGCACTACTCTACCGTACAACCCCTCAGCAGGGGGTACATTATTTGCTTTGATCAAGCCTATATCATGATTTGAAAGTTCCTGGGTTTTAGCGGCTCAGTTATACCGCTGAAAGAATGTTGCGTTAATAATCATGTTGCCATCTGCGTAAAAGTATTGCATCATACGTTGCAGTGAACCGCAATCGACAATAAATGGAGTCAGCTTATAAGCTGGCTTTTCCTGCCTATAGGCTGGTCCTCTTCTTGTGCTTAATTTCTTCATCAAATTTCTTTCTTTGAGTTAAACCAATATATATACACACCTTTACACAAGGAGTAGTGGATCTCTGCAAGTCTCTTTTCTTAATTGGTAAGTGTGGACACAGGTTTTGAATATATTATTTCATCGCTTCGTAACCAACATGGATCGTGTTTCCAGAGATAACTTTGTAGAAGATCAGTGGGTGAAGCACTGCGTGAACTAACATCAGTAGGGTTGTCCTGTGACTGCACATAATTATGACGATTGAGCACTAGCCAGCAAAGCAAGTATAACTGCAGTATGATCAGTAACATACGTTTTCCATCGACCAAGATAATAATTTAACCGAGCAGGCACAACAGAAGAGTCCTTCCATGCAATTTAACTACTAAAACTGCGGTGTTCAACTCTAGACAAAAAATGGTGACTTGCAATATCAAGGTCTCTTTAGTCTTTGCTGTTATGAGATTGCCATAATTT
This sequence comes from Euclidia mi, assembly GCA_944739405.2. Classification (NCBI taxonomy): domain Eukaryota; kingdom Metazoa; phylum Arthropoda; class Insecta; order Lepidoptera; family Erebidae; genus Euclidia; species Euclidia mi. The sequence continues at coordinate 81,452,282 of OX123182.2, read as the reverse complement.
GCACCATCAGTACAGACAATCTTGCAATATGTAGCGTCTGCATAGAATGCATTGGAAGCATGCCCAAAATCATGGAGTTCGACAATAATTCTGCAATCACCTTTGCCTTTCCATATTGGAATGTGAAAATGTACAAATCTTTGAAGGTCTTGATAGTAAGATTTCTATTCTTGTAGGTGATTAGGTGGCACCTCATCATCCCATTCTATACCCGCAATCCACAGCCTTTGAACTGAAACCCTGGCGGTTATAAAACGTAGTGCTGTCCAACCCAACGGATTGTAAAGGCGTGATATTTCCGATGTGATTGTTCTTTTCGGACTTTGGTACGATTGGAGAGTGGGTCCTACCTTCAAGGTATCGTTCAAAGGAAAACCGTTTGTTCCTTTGCACGATGCATTGTACACCACTCTGGCCTTCGTGATCACTTTATCAGGTGGTCTGACCACTGCATTATGGGGCAAATCATCCTTTCATATGTTAACTGATGCATCTATTATCTTCTCTAAATAACCAACCTAGTAAATGTTCAATAATTACTTCAGGATACTGTTGTTTTAATTCAATATGCATTGTCAATTTTCTTTCTAAAGCCCGCAATCTCCTGGTAGCATTGCTTTTCGAATTGCCATACTTACACGTTGGATCTTCAGAACGAAAGTGTAATTTAGCGACGTAACACCCATGTTCATCACTTTTCGACGTCTTTGCGTAAAACTCCTCGCAAGCTTGTTCTTTAGGCGTAAGAAGTCCTTTGGTTGAAATAAGCTTAGAATTTGTTTCCTATGAACGTTTTAGCATATAGTTATCTTCAATCTGAGCATATGTCGAGAACACCGTATTAAAAGAATAAATAGGCCTATGCGATTTACCAACAAGGCCATTTATAATCCATCCTAGATGGGTGTCTTGGGCCATCGGAGACCCGATAGGACTCCTGATGAGGCCTTCTTTCAATATACGACCATATATTTCTGCACCGAACAACATGTCTATTTTGTTAGGGGTATTAAGATTATTAGGATCAGCTAACTTTACCTTCTGGAGTGCTGGCCAATCTTGCAATATAAATCTATTGTCAGGCAAAACTGAAGTCAGTGCGCTTAGTACATGTGCAGTTACTTTAGTATTAATGGTAGAGTCATGCAGCGATTGAATTGTAATAACTACAACATGTCTAGAGTCAATCCCAGCATGACCTACTATTCCATTTATTGTTGTTTATCACACAAACAATTAAATTATAAAGTATTAAAACAATTAAATATTAAATTAGACATACACATTATTCATTTATCAATATACATATTGCATTCAGGTCTAAGCATAAAAATTGTGCAGAATACAGTCGATATAATATTATTCGAGCTGTTTATTAACCTTGTTCGAAAAGAAGCTCTTGTCCTCCTTAGAACCGCAAAGAAGTCTCCCACTCTGTGTTCAAAGAACAAGCCCGACGCACTTCACCGCCATGGTAGATTGAACAATTGAGCATAGCCCGGAAAGCATTATTATATTGTACACGAAGAGAGTTGTTGGCTCTCTTCTTCGGCTCGTTTAGTTGGTTAGCGAAGAACGCCTGACAGTAAGCCATAAAAAGTGTTATTTTGACTTGTTTTTAACAGTGTGTAAATCGCCTTGCAAGCATATTGCTTCTACATGCAATCCTCCTTCTCTGCCGTTCTAGATCAGCATCATCTATCAGCTTATCATTTATTATATGTCCAAGATATTTAAAGCTATTAACAATTTTTAAATCTATGTTAAACTGATGTGCAGGATATTTTCAGGGCCCTTACTTGAACACCATTACTTCAGTTTTCTGAGTATTATACGTCAACTGATTTGTAGCTGCATATCGCTCACATTTTTGCATTAGTACTCTCAGGCCATTGGCAGAAGGGCTGAGCAGCACCATGTCATCCGCGTAGTTCAAGTTGTTTACGCTTACGCCACCAACGTTGCAGCCGACTCTGGTGCTACTCAGCTCCTCTATTAAGTTGTTAACGTATAAGTTAAATAGAACTGGAGACGTCAACCCGCCCTGTCCCACACCGCAAGTTAGTTTATAGTGTCTAGAGTAAGCATTATTCTACCTAACTTGATTAATTTGATTATCGTACCAATATTTTAATATATCAAGGAGGTACTTTTATATCGCGCATTTTGTTCCATAAGATGTTGTAATTGATAGAATCAAAAGCGCGGCTTAGGTCCAAAAACACGCAAATACTGACGTTTTTTGTGACAAATATTTATGGACAGTATTTTTGAGAGCAAAAATGGCCAAATCAATTGACATACATTTTTGAAACCCGAACTGAGCATCACTTAACGGAATATTATCTTCATTTAAATGTTTGGAGATGTCGTTCATAATTTTTTCACAATATCGCAAAATAGGCTGATAATTAGACAGACTAGAAGAGGCCCCAGTTCTATTTTTAACAACAGGTACGACTACAGTCTTCATAAAGTTATGCAGTAAATGTCCGTGATCAATACAAATGTTGAAAAATGAGGCAAGCTTGTCGTACAATAAAGGTCTCGCGTACAAAATGTGCTCCACACTGAGCCCGTCATGACCCGGTGACTTACCGCGCCTCATTTCTTTTACACATTTAAAAAAGTCGTCGGCTAATACGTGTAGCCGAGTGGTATCTCGCAACTGTTCGCTTGCGCGTGGTCCCAGACTTGAATTACGACTCTGCGCGGGCTGGTATTAATAGTATTAGTGGGCGGATTACATTTATTCCTAAACATCTCAGAGATTTCTTTTGGACTTTGACTCCCTCCTACAGAAACTGGCAGGCTAACTAGCCTTCTAGCTACACACATGTACATTCTTAGCTAGAATGTCCATCTTAATTGTAGTGTCATTGTTTTGACACCTTTTTTTAGTTTTAAATATTTTCCGAGTCGATATCATATCGTCATATAATTTGCCCTCCCAAGGGCGCCCATATAAATTCCATAACTGAAAGCATCGTCGAGCCGTTTCATGAATTTCTCTCACATGATAGTTCCAACCAATAACCTGCTTCTTATTGTGACAACATTTACCTTTGTAGGTATTTAAAGCGGCTTTAGATAAACAGTTAATAAGCTGATCATAGTAATTATTTATGTGTGCGTGGTGGTTATGGTTATGCGTGGTGGATTGTTCTAAAACTATCACATGCGTGAAAACTGGTACCAGCTGTGTGCACCAACATAGCTATCACATAATTCTGCATATTTACATATTTGATCATAATCACGTGAGCCCCATATAACCTTGTTTATCTTCTGACCTTGGACTTTGACAGTTTTTGGTAGAATAACATCAATATCGCAATTTATTACAATAGGAAAATGATCTGACCAAGAAACATTGTTTAAAATGTTAATTCCTTGTATAATATTCAGAGCAGATTCTGTGACTAAACAATGATCTAACCAGCTGCATGTACCGTGTGAATGACTCATATAGGTGTAAGTGTTAGAGTACATACCGAGCATTTCTACGTCCGCACATATCCAATCTTGGTCTCTACAATATGCAAACAACTCATTGCCGAATAAACTACTAGATCGTAAAACGTTCGCATTAAAATCACCCACGATCAATACACTTTCCACGACACTATTTTCAATAATTCCACTAATAACACCCATGCACTCTGTAAATAGCGGCAGGTTATCCGGATCCTCAGTAGGCATATACACCGACATGACAATAAAACTCCGGTCATCATTGAGTTGTATACACACAGCCGCCACGCGTGTCGAGCCCGTACTTATGGGTATCACCTTTGCGAATAGGGTTTGTCACCATAGTATGGCTACACCGCCGGAGTTTGACTTTGACTCCCTCCTACAGAAACTGGCAGGCTAACTAGCCTTCTAGCTACACACATGTACATTCTTACCTAGAATGTCCATCTTAATTGTAGTGTCATTGTTTTGACACCTTTTTTTTAGTTTTAAATATTTTCCGAGTCGATATCATATCGTCATATAATTTGCCCTCCCAAGGGCGCCCATATAAATTCCATAACTGAAAGCATCGTCGAGCCGTTTCATGAATTTCTCTCACATGATAGTTTCAACCAATAACCTGCTTCTTATTGTGACAACATTTACCTTTGTAGGTATTTAAAGCGGCTTTAGATAAACAGTTAATAAGCTGATCATAGTAATTATTTATGTGTGGGTGGTGGTTATGGTTATGCGTGGTGGATTGTTCTAAAACTATCACATGCGCATCCCATGCATGAAAACTGGTACCAGCTGTGTGCACCAACATAGCTATCACATAATTCTGCATATTTACATATTTGATCATAATCACGTGAGCCCCATATAACCTTGTTTATCTTCTGACCTTGGACTTTGACAGTTTTTGGTAGAATAACATCAATATCGCAATTTATTACAATAGGAAAATGATCTGACCAAGAAACATTGTTTAAAATGTTAATTCCTTGTATAATATTCAGAGCAGATTCTGTGACTAAACAATGATCTAACCAGCTGCATGTGCCGTGTGAATGACTCATATAGGTGTAAGTGTTAGAGTACATACCGAGCATTTCTACGTCCGCACATATCCAATCTTGGTCTCTACAATATGCAAACAACTCATTGCCGAATACACTACTAGATCGTAAAACGTTCGCATTAAAATCACCCACGATCAATACACTTTCCACGACACTATTTTCAATAATTCCACTAATAACACCCATGCACTCTGTAAATAGCGGCAGGTTATCCGGATCCTCAGTAGGCATATACACCGACATGACAATAAAACTCCGGTCATCATTGAGTTGTATACACACAGCCGCCACGCATGTCGAGCCCGTACTTATGGGTATCACCTTTGCGAATAGGGTTTGTCACCATAGTATGGCTACACCGCCGGAGGGGCGGCCTTTAAGAACGCCAGCAGACATATCAACCGCTGAGATGCCATGGTATGTATATTCTGGATAAATTTTATTAAGGTAGTCCAGATCGTCAGGTATAAGCCAGTGTTCTTGTAGAGCAAATATTTCGTGATGTTTACAGAGGTCTCTTATATAATCACAGGAACGCTTGACGGACCTGCAGTTAAATGAGGCAATGCTAATCTTCATTTCTGGCTTCCGATGAATATTTATTTTGCGCGTGCCGTCTATTCAGCGTATATCGTCTATATTCAACGCCGTATGGCCAGAAGTCCTCACTCAACAGATGATGTTCAAGTACTTGTCGAATCGTTATCTTAAACGAAGAAAACGAAGTTTCCTTGAACGGTTTAAGCTTCTCAACTTTTTCTACCATATGTCCACTTTCCTTTATAAAATCTGTAATGTTCTGTTCCGTAGTGAGCGTGTGTCAAATCGAGATGCGTAAGTGTAGGAGAATTTTGGAGCTATCTTTACTTTATCCGAAGTCAATACTGTTTTCCCCCGTCTATTGTTATTTGTCTTTCTGATGTTCCGATTTTTTGTTTTTCGTCCGACCACCGTCGTGAAGCTGTCGCCGTCGTCAATACTTGTATCTATACAAGATATCGCCTCAGTGCTGCGAATAGGGCTACTAGTCTGACTCTCAGTACTGTAACTAGTCAATGGTGTATGCGGCACCTGTTCTTCTTTATTCAACTCTGATGTCTGCGCGGATTTCTTATCAGTTGAGATTACGTCACTCGCTGAGTGGGGCGTAGGCGTAGGTAGGTGTCGCTGAGACTTAGTCACGCCGCGTACGTCCAGTGCTTTATTTTTGCGCTTACCCTCGGATTGTGATTTGCGCTTTCCGAATACGTTTTCTGCAAACACAGGCTGGCTTGAATGTTCCTTGCATTCAGAACTCGAAGTCACGTTGATACTGTATAATTTTTCGCGGATTTCAGCTAGCGCTGTCGATTTGACGTAATCGAGTTGTATGCGATGTACGTCTTGCTTCAGACTAAGAATATCTTTCAATAAGTTCGACACGACCACGTAATCAAAAGTTACCGACGGAAGACGGTGAAGATCCTTGGCCACAAAGACGGGGAGTGACGCCGGCTCCTTTTCTTTTAAAATTCGTATAATGTCCTGAATTATGCGCTTCTCTTTGCCGCCTCCTTTTCTAGTGGGTCGTTGGCCAATTGCTCCAAAGATGATGTCCTTTGCCGTATCAATTTCCCGGGATGTGAAATTAGATTCACAAATTTGCAATAGGGCCACTTCATCCAATACATCCACTTTTTATATTGTAGAAAGCACAACAGTTCGTTGATAATCAGGCGATTACGAGGACTAGTCATTTTCAAAATTTATTTCGTGGCTGTGAGCTCGGAGCTCAATGTTTTCGGTTAGCAACAACTGTTAGTTCTTGGTTAGCAACACTTGAATTTTATTAACGTATCTATTACGATGCTCACACAACTTTCAACATTATTACTGTCATATTAAGTTCAATTTTGATTCATAAAGTCAACATTGCACACTATTTTAAAAATAGTCAAAGTCAAAGTAAAAAAACATTTATTCATCTAGGTCACAAGGTGACGCTTATGGACGTCAAATTTTTTAAGTAAATTACTTAATGCTTCTACATTTACATTTACTGCCTCGTTCGCAAAGCAATAGGTAGAACCACGAGAAAAAACGGACAATAAAACTCGTGGCCACTCTTTTTAATCGCCAGTGTTATGGTACATATTTTGTTTTTGTAAAAAAAAGTCGTCGGTATTTTTAATATTAATTGAATTATATACGATCAATATATTTCGCGGGGTAAAGTGCTCGAATCTAAACACGCTCTTGCATTCAGGTACACTGCTAAGCAAAAAAATTCCAGCGTCTAAAGACGATGATTGTAAGTAGCTAGTAGCTGTTATAGGTATGCTCGCAAAGAAACTATTGAATATATGCGCTACTTGAGATTTGTCTGTGATTAATAAATTGTTATAATGGATTTCAAATTTGTTCTCCCGTTTTCGTGCTCTACCGGTTTCATTATTTAAAATTCTCCACGTTTCTTTAATTATATTTGTCGATTGCTTAATTTTACCACAAATAAATTTTGATTTTGCCATAACACAAACTTGTTTAAACATTTTTGAGTAGTTTTTTACATAATTTAGAAAAGGTGTGTCAAATCTATGTTGTTTCACACCATATAATTCAAACAATTTGGCTCTACTTCTGTATATACCTATAGTTGCCCACTGGTTAAAAGATCCGGTTCCGGATCCGGACTAAAGGGTACTCCTTTAAAGTGACAGTTTTACTCTTGAAAGTATTTTGAAACTCATTATTTAGTATTCCAAAATGTGAATTATAAATTGTATTTGGATTTTCTGAGTTCAATATTGAGGGATTGAGTTAAGCGATAATATTGTTTTTAAAACGTATAAGACGATTGGAAGTTTGAGGCCTCCATTCCACTGTATGTGATTTATCATATGTTGAACAGGAAAAACTAACTATCTGTCCACGGTAATCAGTAGGAAGACATAGATTTGACACACCTTTTCTAAATTATGTAAAAAACTACTCAAAAATGTTTAAACAAGTTTGTGTTATGGCAAAATCAAAACTTATTTGTAGTAAAATTAAGCAATCGACAAATATAATTAAAGAAACGTGGAGAATTATAAATAATGAAACCGGTAGAGCACGAAAACGGGAAACCAATTTGAAATCCATCAACCAAATTATTATATCATGTTTGAAATTTTGTGAAAGACGTTGTATCTGAATTGTATTGCATGAACTAATTATTATTTGTAATTTTAATAGAATGTAATTTTAATAGAATGTAATTATGTAATCTATTTAGTACATAAGAAATTGATTATTTAATTACTGTTATTGGTGTATAACCGTTGTAATTAATATGTAAATAAATAGACATATTTTACAATCCATTTACTACTTCATTGATAGTACTTACTTTCCGTCCTACTCTTACGCATTCTTTCCGTCGCACTTATAATGTAGGTAGCCTTAGACAATAAAATGAAGCAAAATAATAAGTGTAGGTAGTTACTTTTTATTTTTTTTAATTCTACCCTCTCCTACATACTTCATCCGGGCTTAGGACCGGCAAAATTTACCGTTTTACAAGTAATTAAATACGGAGGTATGTATTTAGAAAGCTAACACATATAAAATAAAAGAAGGTAATCAGTAATAAAAGAAAAAAGTAATTTTGGCGTATTTATGAAGTTAGAATTATCTGCTATTTACAAATATTATTTTATCATCATCACGTCAGCCTAGAGACGTCCACTGCTGGAAATAGGCCTCCCTCAAGGTTCTCCACACAGACCGATTTTGAGCCGCCCGCATCAAATTATTATTTACTTAAGTACGTATTATTTACTAAACTTACAAGTATTTCCATTGTCCTTCGAATTGTCCACCACCGTTGTAATACACAGACAATTTCTTAACGAGAGAAGTACGCTTCTGTCTTTTCACTTCGTCAAAAGCGTCCAATATGCGCTGTTTTAATCGTTCGACACTAACGGGCTCACTTTTGTACACTCACAATAAGATGTCCATGGGTGCACAGCTGCACTCACGATTTTTCTACTCAAAAAGTACGCACGAAGCATAGCTACATACTCCCGTGATATGAACTGATATGATAGGCCATCGCGTCGGGAAAACGTAGACAAACAATTAACTTTTGCAGCGAAAAAATAGATACGCTCACTTTCGCTAGCAATTTAGCACTGTTTGTCGCATCGTCTCGGGGCGCGGCGTAGGCGCAGAGGGGAGGGGGGGGGATTTATCAATGGATCGTTTTACTACTCATTGTACTCGGGTGGGTCATAGTATTAGTTATGCATTAACCAATTATTACGTATTTTTGTGGACAGTTTCGGGACTTAGTGTTTTTATTTTTTAACTACATAAATATGATCAGTTAAAGATACTTAGTGCCCTGTTAATTTTTTTGTACTAATTAAAAAATAGTGGTGTATATCTTCAAGGGGGTAAAACGGAACGTAATTTTTATACTTTGGTACAGTTTTACAAATGTAATTTTTAGGTTTTATTTGAAAAAAACGTGAAATGAAACGCAACGCGCCATCCTGGAGGGATGATATTGACAGCTAATGTCAAATTTGTGCGTCATTGCTTTCGAGTGCCTAGGGTTAGGTGCGACTGTAACAAGTAACTAAATAGGTTATGTTAAGTTCTCTTTTGACCCTTACTCCAAAAATTTTCAGGATCCGAAAATTTCGGATTAAGGGCAAGTCAAAATGATGAGGGTGGGTTCCGAGACTTCCCCCTTCCCCCCAATCACTCACAAGCCCTAAAAACGGCGACGTATTTCGATTTTTTTACGCTCCTGCGTACTATACTCTACAATTAAGTAGATACTCTACAAGTATAAAATAACTTATCCTGACTGACATATATATCTTCAAGGGGGTAAAATTAGGTTTTTAAGATTGTTTAAAAAGCCTCTTATTTTCAAGTAGGTACCATAATATGCGGGCACAGCGAGTATAATAATAAAATTTAGGTGACGGACGAGTATCTGCCGTAAATAATTTTTGAGTCTGATATCAGCGTCTTACCTAGCCCTCTCTGATATGACTGTCTGAATATCAATAAAAACGAACGCTTTACTCAGAAGACGTGATAAGATAGATGTCTATTAATCTTATTAAGCTCTAGTAATAAATGAAAAACACCAATACAACAATAACCATTATTTTTTTTTCAACCAAATATTCTTATAAAAATAGGCGTTGAATGTCAGCTACATAACACTGGTTCACTTTATTAGCTTCTGTATAAAACTTCATGCTTCTTAATTAAACAAATAACCGAAATCTTCTTTAGACATCATACATAGAAGGTGTTCCAACAACAATGAAACTTGTAAACTTATATTATTATAAACTTCTCGTTGAACACGTTATGTTGTAGTATTCACGCAGTTTTAACCAAAATAAAATAATGTATCACGAAAACCTTCCATAATAGTAATTAATTCTTTATATAATAATGTGCCAATGATTTAAATACTCCTCGTATTTTAATTTACTAGATTTTATTTAATGACATAAGTTTGTCATCAATGATAAGAAAGGGTCATTCGGAAACCATAAAATATTTTTTTCGTTTTCTACCAAAGAGTTTAGTATTATGCTGCTGCAATATTTTATTTTTGAATTGGCGTCCATTTATGCATTACATTTCCAATCAACACAGTGTCGTTACTATTACAAAATCTTCATCCTCTTAGCGTTACCCCAGTTTCAATATGAGGTCCGCTTACTAGTCTAACCGGATTTGGCTGAATATTAGCTTTTCCACAGAGCGACTGCCTCTGCTCGTTAGGTACTATTACAAAATAAATTTTATAAATATTAACCTTTTCACCTAGTTTGGAACGTACCATTCATTCAATAAGGCGGTCATTTAGCTCATATTGCCACTTCTCTATTTAACTTACTAATGTAAAGTCATCGAGTAAACGATAGATGTCAAAATGCCGTTTGTGCTGCCTGCTATATCCGCTTGCTTGCCCGTGTTATATGGCATATAACAAAATTCAAACACTAAATTGCCCGTGTTATATGGCATATAACATCGCATCTCAGTCTACTTTGCCCGTGTCATGCTGTATATGACATGGCTCCCGCGGTCGAAAGAGTGAAATATACTCGTCTCTGTCGCTCTAGGGCTTAGTTTGTATTATGTATCTCGTTTCTACGTTAAATTTCCCGTCATACTAATCCCAGTCGAGTTTCGACTCCATAGAGAAATTAAAAAAAAAAAACGTTCGTTGTCAATGTTGTCATTGAGTGTTGAGTCGGTGCGGAATGTGCGGAATGTGTGAGTGTATTTGTGCTGTTTTTTCTGTTAAATTTAGTTTTATTCTTTAAGATCTATTGTGTTTATCAAGGTATGTAAATAACTGACACGTATATGTAATAATTCCAGCATGAAATATAAGATTTGACTTTTTTCGAGAACTTAAGGAGATTTTGGCGCGCAACAGTGATTTTACTGAGACCATGGGAACTGTTTCAGAAATGTTCATATTACTCAGAAGTGGTGAATGCTATCCGTATGATTTCTTTTTGTTTTAAAAGAATATGAGACTACTTATTTAGTGTTTATTTATTTGTATGTTTAAAACTGTTATTTGTGCATTATATGGCCTTATCAAATTTAACATAAATTTCGCCGCGCGGTGCCAAATAATGGTTTGGAATCAGAGGCCTGTAATTCATAAATATGTATAAACAAGTGTACTTTTTTATTTTTATCTTATTATCTAATATATAAGTAACGTAATTAAATATTAAAAACGATATGTCACCGCTTTAAGTTTTGAGGTATGAACTTATAAATACAAAGCGAACTCTAAAACGCGCTATCTCAATTTCAAACGAGCATCACTCGACACCAGAATCGTAATCTAAATAAACAAAGATAACATTGTATAGTTAGTTTCATAACAAATATAAATAATATAACACTTGACAACCTTTCAAAACAAATTAAGTCACAAGGACCGATTGTGTGGAACCCGACCCGCGCGCCGAGGCGATAAAAACGCGCGGGCATTTGATCGTTATCGGGCCGGCCGGGCCGGGCAGAGGGGCCGGCGTGGGTTGCGGCGCGGAGCAAGCAAGCGGATATAGTCCAGTCACTTTAGGTATTTACCTCGGAATTTGAGATAATAAGCTCGTATACAGCTTCATTTAGGCGTTCTAAAAGTTGTCTCAAAAGTCTCATATTATCTCGTGTCTGCGTCGTAAGTTATTCGAGGTCAAAGGTCACGAAAATCGGTTTTTTGCAATTATCTCCGTTTCTATGGTTCCAATCACTTTAACACCTATTATAAAAATTGAAGATAAAAATGCCTGAGCGCTGGGTGCTCTCCGCTCTCTATCTCGAAAAGAGTTGAGCGTACAGAAAAAGAGTTCAGACAAATGTTGTGGCAATTTTTTTTATCTTCAATTTTCACAATAGGTGTTGAAGTGATTGGAACAAAAAAAAAGGAGGAGGTTCTCAATTAGGCCGGTACATTTTTTTTTTCGATGTATGTACACCGATTTCGCCGAGGTTTCTGAACCGATTTTGACGTTGGCCCAACATGCTGGCCCAACGTATTGGCAGAATGTGTAGAGAGCTACTTGGCGCTATGTTGGATTCATTGGTGTAGTTGGCGCCGACGTTGGCTGGCCAATCGAATAGTGTCTGTTTTTTGTGTACACATCAAAGGATTTTGGCGTGCTCCGCCCACAGCGTTCACACGTTGGCGCCTTTTTCATTTCATTGTCGCTCTTCAGCGGTGACAGTACTGTTACGCGTGAATGATATTTACGTTCCCAAGTTCCTATAACGATGGCGGTGGCGTAGGGCAGCAATGAGGTTTTACAATTTATAGAAATTGTACCGAAATTGAACAATAATATATATAATTTTACCAATTTTTATGTTGTTTTTTATTAATTTTTATTTTTATAAAATTAAAATGAAGTAAGTTGAAAAACATATTTTTAGATACCACATTGTTATCTTCTAGATTTGGTAGTTGGGGTAGGTTATTTAACCAAAATTCCTATTATTAATAATAAGCTACCTATTTTATATTGCAGGTTAATGAAGCGTGGAGCCGTATGGCGGATAAAATTGAATATTAATTTTATCCGCCTTACGGCTCCACGCCACTATTAACGAAATGAAAAAGAAAAAAATAATCATTAATGAGAACATTTAGAATAATTAAACGCACTGTATAAATAAATAGCCGTGGCTGCAAATGCTTCTACGTCCATCTTGTCTGAGCACCAATGCAGAATGATCCGTCAGCCAATGTGTAAATAGCAATCTTGGCGTCTTATCATGTTGGCCCAACATGCTGGGTCAGCTAGTTGGGCCAATGTGTACAGGGACAATGACACTGTGACGGCCGGTGTCATGTCGAACTATCATCACTACGGTCATCAAGGACTACTGACGTCTACACAACAAACTGGCCGGTCGTCAAGCATAATAATTAGCAAAAAGATTTGAAGACTATTTCATTATTTGGAAATGACAGTTTTAAGTTAGATGACGTAAACACTCTGTGAAGTGTTCGTTAATTCGCCATTAACTCCCAGTCATAACAGTTATGTGGATTTTGGTTTTTATGAAATTTGGAAAATGTTTATGAATATTTGGCAAATATTAAAAAAAAGATATGTTCAATACTGAAAAATAAAATATTATTTAAATATTTCGAATAAAAATTTATAAATTCTAGAAACTTCAAGAAGGAATGGACAAGTTAAAAAGAGACAGGAGATGAAAAACAAATTAATTAAAAAATGAAAATAGAAATTAGTGGATCTAGAACATTCCTAGGGGTATAAAAGGCGGTGTAGACGCGCTAAACGCCAGTTTAAGTTGAGAAGTGGTAAAGTAAAGAAGAAAAAGAAGAAGTAAAAGGAAGAAGTAGTAGTGAAGTAAAGTGAAATGAAGTGAAGTATAGTGAAGTGAAGTGCAGTGCAAAAGACGTTAGTGTTTGGTGCTGTCCGCGTCGAAGTCGAACGACGTGTCGTGAAAAGTACGTGTGTACCCTGTGCGTAGTCAATAAAATGTAATCTGCGTTATTCGGTGTTTCCTTCCAATCCCATTACCCCGTCCGTAACAATACATCTTTATATATATATTTCTTGTGTGCGTGTGTATGTCACTGAACTCCTCCTAAACGACTGGACCGATTTTGACGAAATTTTTAGTATGTGTTCAAGGGGACTTGAGAATGGTTTTGATTTACAATTAAGTCCACTGGAAAATGTTTTTTTTGTTAATTTTTTATTTGTAAGTAGTTGTTTATTTTGGAATGTTTCACATTGGAACCGACCGACTGCGCTACCATCGCAGTGTCAAATCTATATGAATAATTTCGTCAGGGGGTACGGTGGACTCGATCCGAACCTTATCTGAATAATAAAACATTAAAAAATAAAGATTTCGAGTCGACAACATATATCCGCAAAATTCGGATTGTCGAGTATTATGTTAAATTCTAATGGTTCTGGTTCTGACAGACAAATCGCAGACGTCATATGGGCCACTAGCGAAACGCCACTGATACCGGATAACATTTTGAGTATGTACTACTAAGTCTTAGTACTTAGTAGTTTGAATATGTAAATACTTTTTGCAGTTATATTTCTTAAACAGTTAAAACGACAATTATAGAAGTATTCGCCCAATAAAGGAGATTTGTGTTACCCCGAACATAGATGATATACTATAACTAGAGAAACCCGAATTTACGCGAGCGAAGCCACGGGCAAAAGCTAGTATATATATATATATATATATATATATATATATATATATTTCAGACATCGGGTGTTGGGTTTTGTATATGTATTTAAATTGAGCTTATTATTTTGCAAGTGACTAATAACTTAAAAGATGACTAAATGTTTGCAACTAATAAAATAACTTGCTAGCGATTAAATATTTTCGCGTCTATTATATTAAATAAGATTCAAAACTAAGGGTGTTATAAAAACTAAAAACTAGCAGTTGCGTTTAGATAGCAAATAAACTATACAAGTCAATTGAAATATTAGCCGGGAGTTATAAATAATGACTTGGCGACTAATAATGTTAGTAGTAGGTTATGTTAGGTTTTCTTGTGACCCTATACCCAAAAATAGGAGCCCTGCGAAGCAGGGCTCCGTCACCTTGGATTAAAAACACTTCATTTAAGATAAAATGCGGCTCAGTATTAATAAATCATTTGCCAAATATTGAAATTTGTATTATTTATGAATGCCCATTTTCTATTTTTTATTCATCATAAAGTTTCCGCTTAGATACTAATTCAGTTCCAAAAAAAAATTGCTGCTAGTTTGAATTAAAACGAAGACATATTAATATGCTACTATTCACTTATTACGATACTCCTTATTAGCTGCCCACCCATTATATATGGTACCCACTCTAATTATTTTTGAAACTTGTATTCGTTTTACTTAGATGCTGCATTAAATACAAGCCCTTAAATTGGATGACGAAGAAAAATTATTATGACGTAGGGCTAATCTGATGATGGAATCGAAAGGTGGTCATAGGAATAATATAGGAACTCAGTAATTAAATGACAAAACTTTATCGAGTTTGGGCTCGTTTGATACGTCCTGATGAGCACTTTGGTGCGGGTGGTAACTAGAATCCTCTAGGGTTCGATGAAGGAGTCAGAAGGTGGCCATACGAACTCAGTAATTACAAAAATCTATTTGAATTGCACAATGATGATAATGGTGACTTCAAAGACGTAAATCATGCGGTAATGCCATGATCAAAGATTTGTCGATTAATGAGACCATGTCTATTAGCTCTCTGCTCAAAAGACTCATTCGCTAGACGCTCTTGGATCTTACCGAGTCTAGAATTATACTTTTCAAGAGTTTCTTGACGTAAACGTGATTTCATATATGCTTTCCTGGCCAACAACCGTTTTTCAGGATCTTTAATACTCCCACAAGAACGTGAAACTGTGTCCCGAAGAGCATTTTTACAGAGACGACTACTTTTATCCGTTCCCGTTTCTTGAGATCTATATTTTTAAGGCGCGCAGCACCTTTTGTAGGTCTACACATAACTAGTTGACAATACAACAATACACTAAAAAGTATTAAATAAAAATAACTACGTTAATAACAACCGACTTCAAAAACGAAAAAGTGAAAAATAATAAAGATTTGATATTAATTAAATACTACCTATTATTTATATATGCTATTTACTAATTGGTTTGAAGTCGGTGCCAAATCAAATTTCAGAAGCCATTAAATTAAAGAAGGCATTTCATAGTTCACATTCTGTTGAATACATTTTCGTATTAATTTTTTCATTATTATTCGATTCGATTAAACTGAAGCTGCTTATAATATTAAGATCAAATTGCTCTTTATTAGGTTTATTTACGCATCTTTATCTTTACAGTAGTCATTTCATTGTATTAATTTGCTCGTATTTATTTAAGTGATTAAAATATTATTATTTGTTTAAGGCTTGGCACCGACTTCAAACCTATTAGTAAATAGCACATATAAATAATAGGTAGTATTTTATTAATATTAAATCTTCATTATTTTTCACTTTTACGTTTTTGAAGTCGGTTGTTTTTAACGTAGTTATTTTTTCTAAGTCCCTATTCTTCCTAACACTTAGAATATTTAAAGTACTCACAGTTTTTCCACTTTGCACTTATCTTTGTCCAGAATGCTTTTCCTTCCGATCCTTTTATTCGCGAGCCTGCGAATTTAGCGCCAACCGTGGTTTTGCCTGAGAAATGGGCCTATTCTTTGGTCTAACCAAATTTCCATGCGGCTCGATATTAGAGCATGTATAAAGCTGCACAAGTCCGAATACCGCTGTTCACCGGATTAGAGGGCGCCAGGTGGTAGCAATAATAAGACAACTTCCTTCAGAGCAGTTTGACGGAGCTGATATACCCGGCCGTGGAACGAAACCATAGCGCGAGCTAACTCGATCTTTACACCATCTATCGAGCATGCGGTCAAACATAAAACGTAAATATTAAATAAAGATATAGAAAAACGTAAAGATCGAATAGAAATTGAACACCTATGTTCTTTAAGATTTACAGCATTATATATGTTTCATGACGGGTTTATAAAAACAATAACCAATAATTTAAGACAATACACGGTACGTTAATAAAAACCATAAATATTTTAGTTCTATCAAAGAATCTAACTATAGAACTTCAGTCATCCTACCACCTTTATGCAGATGATCTTCAAATTTACACACAGGCACCTGCACATGAGCTGTTTGAAGCATTTGGCATCATGAACTCCGATTTAGAACGGATATCTGCTTGGAGCCTGAGATTTGGTTTGCAGATCAATCCTTTGAAAACACAGATTATCGTTGTTGGTAGTCCCAGGATGATTTCTCGCATTGACTGGAATCAGCTGCCCCAAATTACTTTTGGTGGTATCCCAATACCTATAAGTGATTGCGTGAAGGACTTAGGTGTTTATATTGACAAAACTCTATCTTGGGGACCTCAAATCACCGAAGTTAGTCGCAAATTGTTTGCTGCGGCGGGGACTTTGCGAAAACTGCGGAACTTTCTGCCGATTGCCACTAAGATTGCACTTGCAAACTCTCTTCTATTACCTATCCTTGACTATGCCGATGTCAGCTATCTAGATCTCACTGAGGAGCAACTTGATAAGCTTGAGCGTCTTCAAAACTTCTGTATTAGGTTCATATTTGGATTACGTAAATATGATCACGTTTCTAATTTCCGCAATAAGCTCAAGTGGCTGCCAATTCGCCTTCGGCGGAATACTCACATTCTTTCCTTACTCTATAATATTCTCTTCAATCCTTCTTCTCCATCTTATTTGAAATAACGCTTCAAGTTCCTAAGTGACTCTCATTCAAGATCGGGTCTTAGGTCATCGGTAAATTTGAGATTGGAAATTCCAATGCATTCCACAACTTTTTACGATAAATCCTTTACTGTTCAAGCGGCACGGTTGTGGAATGCATTGCCTGTTTCCATCAAACTGGCTCAAAATATCACATCTTTTAAAAATTTAGTGAAAAACCACTACTTATCTTTTTAGCTTTCCATAACATTGTCAAACTCACACTTTCTTTTTCTCCCCTTTTTTACTATTGTCTACTCCCATTACTTAAGCCATTATATTATTGTATGTATGTATGTATTTATATTATAGTATATTTATTAGTTTATTTGTATAGTATAGTGTGTATTCGTATTTTGTTTCATTAGTATCTTACTACGCCAAAACTGCCCTATGTCTGGCTCCTTACTTCTCTTTTCCATAAGGGTTGCCTGTAAGAGATTGCTTTTTAGCGATAAGGCCGCCGTTTGTGCAACATGTATTAATCTGCTATAATTTCTGTCTTAAATTCATTTGGTGTACAATAAAGATTATTATTATTATTATTATTATTAATCTAGCAGAAATAGCTCTAATACATATTTACACTTACCAAATAAAATACTCGTTTCATCAAGATTCAGGAGAAACACCGATATCTAATATATAATCATATAAATAAACTTAACAATATTACCAAAATATTTGTCCTCAACTTCGAAGACTCTGGAACTCAAAAAGAATCATCTGATATTGGCGTAGAATATCAAAAAGTTTGCGATAAATTTCATATCCAATATAAACTGTGGCGAAAGTCGGACCAGCAAGTTGGGGAACACTTAACTCGAAGTTTTCGGGGACATGAGGCACTTAAGCGTTGGATTATTTATTATCATATCATGTGCCGAGATGAGTGGCTAAATTGTGTGATGCTGTGTGAGGTAAGATGAAAAGACGATGAACTGCGGCTTTGAATGCCGTCCGTCCTGTTGTTCGACCCAGCTCAAAGGCGAGCTCTGCCTAATGGCTTGTGTCGATGTATTATCCTCGCGACGCACACCCCACTTCACTAAAAAGACTATGGCTTACTTCGTTTGGTGACTTCATAGCTATCAGATTTTGTAACGGACCTCTCCGTACTTACTTCAAAAGACAACTTAACCTTTTGAGGTGATTATTTTTAATTATATAGTTCTAGAGAGTAGACCTTACAGTTTGTTTCTTACAACGGTATGAAAATAAATTCAATATGAAGAAAAATATTTATAAGCATGAACTTTGCAAACTTGCGAATAAAAGTTTGATAAAATCCTTCCCAAGGATGCTGTTGCATCAAAAACTCAACGTTAAGTGCACTTATGAACAATAACACTTAAAGCTCAAATCTATTATATCTAAAAGGAAATCCGCTAGGCGTACTCCCAAGTGACACAAACTTACACTCACTGACCAGAGATTAGGGATAAGAAACTTACGCAGCAACTTTAATATTAGGGAAAATTGTAATAAAACATCGTGAAAACGGGGCTAGTCGTAATCCCTATTCCGTAGACAGATATAGCATATAGTTAACGTAAGAAGTTCTGTGTAGTATTTTTCAAGTCCATTTAACATAAGGAATCGAGCCGTGTAAACATTTATTATAGTAGACTATCGGCCGGTTTCTGAATTGAGAATTTCGCGTTGAGAACAATTTAAACACTAATTATATACTACTTAATCAATTTTCTGTTTCACAAAAAATTTTTTTGACATATTTTGAGAATTTGACACAACATATGATCAACTCATGATCAGCTCCATATCAACTCTATATTCGCGTTTCTGAAAACATTTGACATTTGTCAAACCTCATTTAGCACTGATAAATTGAGAAAAAAATAATTATACAACTTTGGTCTTTTAACCCGTGATCACGAGTAATATGACAGCCAGTATGTCAAACTGTCCACACTACGGTTGCTAAGCAGCGGTTATGAAGTAACCGCTGCTTAGCAACCGTACTGACGTCTACACAACAAGAAGGTCGTTAAACAGAATTTATAGAAAAAAGGTTCAAAGACTATTCAATATTTGGAAAAAATTGGTTACAACATTATTAGGAACAAATTGAAGGGTTAGAAAATATAAATAAGAGATTTCCGTGTTAAATCAATCCAAATAATTACGCTGTGGCCTCCATGGAGGTATAATTCTATATACCTCCATGGTGGCCACCATGGAGGTATATAGAATTATACCTCAAAATACCTGGCCACAAATATTTTGTATTAAAAATAAAACAAACTGACTTTGACATAACATACACGTTCCGTTTTCACTAAGATACCGAATTGAACAAATTCAACAAACTGTTCATTAAAATGAAATAATCGTTGAAATAATTTTAAATACAACTTTATTTCGACTTTTTATTTGTTACCGTATAAAAATAATTAACTGACAAGTGTGCTTCTTTGTAAAATGTTAATTAATACGAATTTATGGTTAGTA
This sequence comes from Euclidia mi, assembly GCA_944739405.2. Classification (NCBI taxonomy): domain Eukaryota; kingdom Metazoa; phylum Arthropoda; class Insecta; order Lepidoptera; family Erebidae; genus Euclidia; species Euclidia mi. Next base: position 81,432,394 of record OX123182.2, on the reverse strand, counting down.
CCGGTTTTTTTACTTGTATCGGAACGTACTAGTATTGTTCGGTTTAAGTTATTCATGATTTGAAGAAAACTCAATTGAAAGTGCTTTGAAAAAATATCACTCTGACCTGTGAAACAGAAAAAACTTAAGTTGACTTCAACTAGTTCAGTATTTTTCAACTGATGAAAGCTGAAATTCTCAATTCAGAAACCGGCCGTATATCATACAAAATAATTTAGCGGATCATAACTAACGTTAACTTAACTTATTTAAGGTATAAATACCTTTTTGTTTCCGACGTTTCGCTCATCTTGCACCGAGCGTCGTCGCGGAGAGAATGATGGAAGCTCAGCGCCGTCTTGTGGAAGTGCAGGTTTCGGCACCTACCCTCACATGGTCTTTATTTGAGTTCGCAATGTCGGTACTCCGACACACTACACTAATGACGTCTGCACACTTGAGATTTATCACTGTGGCGGGTTTTTACTTTTGCTGATGACTGGATTCCAAGTAGCCGATAATCTATATCCATCCCCCCGGTTAAAATGATTATATTTCTTGATTTCTACCGCTTCATGTTCTATCCTGGAGTAATAGTGACGATCGGTGGATAAGACTTGTGGTTGATGCAGTTCTGTCCAGTGGTTTGGTCCAGACTCCAACAAATGCTCAGCTATTGCCAACTTATTAATATGTCGGTTTCATACCTTAAATAAGTTAAGTTAACGCGATTAAGACCCGCTAAATTATTTTGTATGATGTATACAAATCGCGAAAGTTTAAATAGTTGTAATAATGCGTTTCAATTTTTTTATTATTATTATGAGATTTAAATGAGACTTTCCCTGAAAGGTAGAGGACTTTGTTGCGCTACATATAGGCTACAACGTGACTCAGTTGGTAACGCTGTTGTCACGATACCGAGTCTTTACTTTTAGTTTATTTATAGTTTGAGATGTAGTTTATTCATTTTAGGCGTCCACTAAGAACGACTTTTACGAAGGGCTGCATTGAGGAAGTTGTAAGATTTGTCGATAATTGTATGAAAGTTGAAATAGAAACTTATTATTATCCGCGTGCAAAGCCGCGGATACCAGCTAGTTACCAGTATAATTAAGAAACAATCTGTTAGTTTCGTGTTAAACTGAATTTTTAAAGAGAATGAATTTAACATGAAACCAAGATGTTATAATTAGCAACGATGGTATAGTCTGTTCAATTTAAAACAAATTTATATGTTTATTAATAAACATAATATCCATAAAATAATAATTTAACACGGAGACAAAACATTATTATTAGCAACAAATAATCATATATAAGTTTAACAATAAGCCAACTATTATTATTAATCAACTATAATAAACTTGACATAAACTACTTCAATCAGCCTTTAACAGTCTACTGCTGGACAGGTATCTCCTTTGAAAGGGGGCATTGGCCTACTATACCACGCTGGCCAAACGGGTTGGTATAGGGTTTGTATCAAGTTTTCCTTATCTTACAGTGCTGTTCTCTGCATAATATGCTCCCTCTGTCGGCTCTTACGACACCCATAGGATGATATAGGATGGTGACATTCCGTATTCTTAATCCGTCACCACACGGATGGTGATGATGAAACTAGTTCAATACCTACAAAACAAAGGGCAAATCTTACTAATTGAAACTAAATATATCCGTTTTAATAAACTAACCATATGCCAATAAGACAATATTATATTGGCAAAACGAGGTATCCATATAAAACAATTACAAACAAAAATATACATACTGAAGAACAAAATATGTATAATGAGTCAGTCATCAATTTAACACAGACTTATAATATTCAACATAAAGACAAATCTAAGTACAATCGACAAACTATCCTTCAAGTTTAACCAAGGTTTAAATGCATTATAAAAAATCAGCTCACGCATCTTTCTTACTCTAACGAATTAATATACGGGGTTTTCTGCCACACGTAGATCGCGACGTTGCCGCGAGTACCTATCCGTCAATTTTGGCTCCGGATCCACTCCACTTAGTTCAAGTAGATGTAGCATATAAGTTAAATATAATCTGGATCTAATACATCACATTCAGTATGATATTTCGACCGTTAATGGATCAACAAGTGATGGTCAAATCGTTGAGGAGTAAGTTGAAAATCTGTAAGTGCAGATCCACCTACATCACACGCGCATCAAGGGCGGGTCAAAGTATATCAGTTTGCGAGACGCGGAGCTGAGTAAATACGTAAAATAGGTGGATCAAAAATTGTGTTAACTTCTTACTGGATCAACATTTAATCTGTATATATTTTAAAGAATTCTTACGTTGCTGACTGACTGAAAGACACAAAAATTCTTGTTGTTTGTAAATTGTTTCGGACAAGTAATCGTCAAAACCGTTGAGCTCATTTTCATGAGGCCCCTATGAATCAACCGATTCACTGTGGGACTATTACTAAGTAACTATCTTGAATCTCAGCCATACCTTACGACTTACCGTAATAAGACCCACTCGTCACTAACAGTTGCAACTCACTGCAACCGGCGGCATCTTTTAATTATTTTCATTGGCAATGTCTGCAGTGGCATCGACAGCAGATTCATCATATTCAAGATCTGAGATCATTAACTTAGATCTTAAGATTGTGGCAAAACTGATGTGGCGGTACCAATAACTAATTAGGTACCAGTTAACTGTGAAGACTAACACATTAGTGACATCTAATGACGCACCGTGGAACTACGAAGGCAACTGAGTATTAAAGTTCCTAAATCGTACTATTGTCTGAAGTGTCAGTACCTAGTAAGTATTGATTAGCGATTTGCGCACAGTGGGTTAAAAATGACTAACGTATTTGAATTAACATATTTATTTCTTGCACTGCTCCACAGAATAGGCATAATTATTTGATGAAAGATGACGCCGTGACTAGGATTGAGAAAGGAATGCTGAAGTGGTTTAGACATGTGGAGCGAATGAGTGAAGAAAGATTGAGGAATCAGATCTATAAGCCAAATGTGTGGGGGCAAGTCGGTCGCGGCAGACCTCCTCAGACATTCCTCGACCAAATTGGGGACGTCCTGAAAAATGGCAAGGCCCGAAGTCCCCGAAACCGACAAGCATGTATGAAAACAGTAGGTAATGAGTGTAGAGGAAGCGCGTGAGGTTTTAAAGGATAGAAGCAAGTGGCGTTCCGTTGTCTCTGCCTACCCCAACGCCAAAAAAGCGTGGGTATATGTATGTATATATTTGATGTTGGTACCTAAATTTCAACTCGATACTCATGTGTTCTTGAAAACAGAGTCTTCTGATATACTTACAAACGTATAGTGTACATAAAAGTCACATTATAAGGTTTGTGTTTTAACTTTTGGGGTACGGGTCAGACTTGTAACAAAATACTTCACAACTTCTTCTAACTATTCCATGCGAGCCCAGCCGGGGGTTCAGTAAGTTAACTATATACTCCTATTAAGTAAATGAGATTTCCTAACTTCCTCCAGCAATAATGGATACTGCTTGAGGAAGATTATTGTAGATCCACAAATAGATATTAATATCTGAATAATAGTTATCTGATGATATTTTCCCTAACGGAGCGGTGTTGATACAGGAGGGTGTGTGAAGTAAGAAAAACAGTGCGCTTACTGTTTCGTTATCGTATTAGTAAGTGGAATGTTTGTAGGAGTTTAGCGCCAGATGCGCGGGTTGATTGATATAGGTAGGGAAGTGTGTGTGTTGTTGGGTTGCAGTACTTGGCTTATACACTATACCTATATTAGAAAGCAATAGGTGGCCAATCTATTAGAGTTTGGCTGAAAAAGGCAGGCTTCTTAATTATACTGTATTGATTGATTTATTTGTGATGTTTCGTGTTCAAGCTGAATGTCAATGTCACAAGGTTGTTAAGATTTGGATTATACATATAAACGAAAGGGACTACTTAGTGTGATCTGACATAATTATTTTTTGGTTTGATAGTTAGTTTTCTTTTGTCATGGAGATAGATAAAGAAAATATTACGTTATACTGTTTCATTATCGCCTAAATTACGACGAGTATTGTGGGTAAAGTACCAGTAATGTTCAACAAACATACATTTACACCGAAAAAGGGCGACGTTTGCATAATTTACAACGGTAAATAATAAAAACAAGTGTCGAGTGCGAATCCCTAACAACGCTCAACAGAATCAGTAGGGCAGAGTTGTGCTAGCTTTATTCTCATAAGAGATTACCCGTTCCATTAGTTTTAATTCACTCGACGTACCAATGGTTCTTTATTTTTGCTATATTCTGTATAAAAATGATTTAAAATACTGCAATACCGCTCAAATGTACAAGAAAACGAATATACGGGCTGCAACTTTATACTTGGGTAGAAGTTTAGCTGTTGACATATTGACCAAGTTCGCTTTGTATTTATCTTTCAATTAGGTATTCATATATAAGAGGAACAAGAAGTTGCTAAACAACTCTATGGAAGAGGGATTGAGTTGCCATATTTGCTTACATTTTACACCGCTGTGATATGTTCGGGTATCACTTTCATTCATCCTGAAACTTTATGCATTTTGGTCTAATGCGAGTAGCAACACGCTGAGTTTAAGTTACAGTCCTTGTCTAATAATATCACCTACTAACCTATCTTAATGTGATGTGTAAACAAGAATAAGAAGTAATATTATGTGTTTTCTACACATTAAGATCTTACAGTATATACATATTCTACTATATACATACACACAGTGTGTATGTATATAGTAGATCATTCATTCATTTTTAAAAGGTGAAAACAGCGCACCCCAACTGCCGACAAAATAATACTGAATATTGCGTCGATGCGATAAGCTTATTTCAAACAATTCTTTATTTTATTTGAAACTTGTGCGACGAAATAATAAAATTATACCAGCGATCTTCCGTTGTAGAGGGCTTTTAGCACCCCGCCACTTTATGGAAAATCTGCAGAGTGCGCCTGTAGCTTACTTTACTTACTTTCCTAGTTAGACTATTGGGTACATACAGAAACAAATACTACTCATCACAAAACTAAAAATATTTTACATCAAATAAATATCGAAACACTCGTCAACAACACAAAAACGAGCTCGAAAATAACACGCAATACTGTGTACAAGTTTAATTAAGCTAATAATTTATCATCAAACAACAGTTTATTTCGCCGTTGATTACACTCATAGTTTGTACTGTAAACAACTTGAACAAAACACAATAAACTATTGATTATACAATAAAATATACGTTTTATCTAGCACTAATTAAAGACGGGGCTGCGGCGTCTGTTCTAATATATAGCGTATAAAATTCAGTATACCTATCTAGCCTGTAATTGCGTTCGCGTGTAATGCGAAACATGACTAAATGAGCTCCATCATTTCATTAAACGTATAATTATTCCTATAGTCTCATTACATCGTCGCCATCGGACGGACGTAACGGGTAACAAAGTCTAGCCGACCACCTCGCCAAGAGTTTACGACCACTGCAATATTGTGCGTAGAAACTTAATGAAAGGGAAACACCACTAGTACTGGCCACGCGGCAGAGAACTAAAACCTTCGGAACAATGTATGCTTCTCGGCCTAATAAAGAAAGAAATGGATGTACGGAAGTAATAGAGTTAATGTTGCGTTTTAACTTGCTCCTTTACTTATATTTATTGCCCCTTGAGTGTAGCGAGCGATGAATGCTATTTACTTATTGTTGACAAATTTCCGAGTTCCAGTAAGCTTTTGAATAATTCCCGGAACTCATGCCTCAGCTCGTACATTACAGCGTTTGTGACGATATTTATAATTATAAAATTCGTTTTGCGCAAAATCTGATAAAATGTAATCTGATTTGCGCTATAAAAGCTTTCAAAAGAGTCGTTAATACGTTAAAGGAATTTTATTCTATTATAAAACTTCAATATCGAATGGAAACTTCAATATCTTTTACTTCTGTCTATGATGTCATGTCAGTCAGAGATGTCGCGTACGAAGTAAGAAATAAAGAGAAGAAAAACAAAATATTCTCACCTATTTATTACGCACACGCGTCGAAATACTATCAAACATGCTGTCATATTACTTTCCAATAACTCGTTTTCGTTTACTTTAAATTAAACACGTATATATTGGAATGGTCCTCATGACCATTCCAATATATACGTGTTTAATTACGGGACGTCAACTGACTACGAAATGGAAGTGTGAAGATGTCGCGCTTCGACAGAGTCTAGTGTAACGTTTGCTACAGTCCGAAGAGGGGAGGTGACGGTTGACGTTCAATGGAACAACACAACACTCACTTCTCTTGGAATCTCTGGGCGGACAACAAGTACCTAGAAACTGTCACTCGTTTCGTGTTTAGTAATACAAAATAATTAAAGTCAGTTTTGTTAATTTGATTTGGTGTGAACTTATAACAAACTATGAAGCGTTGATACCGGCCAACAATCAAGCAACCACTTGTCATCAGAAGTGGCATGGACCAGTGTGACCACAATGCGCGAGCGAAGGCGACTGCTAACGCTGCTATGTTGGTGAATCAGCTGAGCTTTCAACTGCAACCCTGGTGAGCGTATTTTGTCTGATTTTTTTATTGGTACTGCCAATTTTATTTAGTGACGGTAGTTGTAAAACATTACGCGTTTAACATTGGAATTGTCATAATCGTTGTGGTGATATCGCCATCACATCGTACCGAGTGTTGTAGGTTCGATTCCCACACGAGACTGAGTTGTGGAACCGTTTGATTTTTACGGTGTCGTGTTTTCCATGGCATGATCTCATGAATAATCTTCTTTATAATCGCTTAAAGAAAAAAAAGACAAAAAAAATGTGGTTAGTACTGAACGATTTAATTGCGACCTTTGCCGTATTTTATGTTACCGTATGGTTGTCTGACTACCACAGTGACCTAGTTATAGTGTAGATATCGAACGGAGATTTTGAGTTTGATACGGCAGTTAAAAAGAAAGCGACTATTTTTATTTCTTCATGCGAGGGTGGCTCGCACTCACGAACCTTGTGATCATATGCTTGCTTGCAAATAGATTATCTTGTCTCGGTCTAACTTTATGGACTGTAATAGTAACGAGAGTGAGCGTACAGGCCGACTTGCATTATTCCAAGCAAGTGCGTTTGAGTGAAACGTGCTAGTTATTGTTCCAGTGCAGTTGTAATATTGGTTTTGGAACCAACACCCAGCTTCGGTTGGTTTTCTTCTAAATCTAGATCAATAACTCCGGTCTAGACTGTCCTTCGCAGGGCAGCGGCGCTAAAGTTGGTAGACTAATCGAATCGTACAAACTAAGTGCATCGTGTAAGACTTTGCGGAGCTACTGCTTCTGACTGTGCTGATTTTGTGTAGAACAGCTTGTAGCTTTTATTTCTTAAATAGACGTGTGAACTGCAGTGCTGTTTAGACGATTGCGGTTGGTTGGTTAGTGTAACCTGACCATAGTTGAAAGATATTACTAGCGCCATTATTTTATCAACTCGTGGTGTTGATAATTCCTAACGGCTTTCGTTTAAACGTGATCAGAGCCTAAGTAAAAATTGGCCCTGTTACTCATTGTAATACTGAGTTGTACAGACGATCTCGGTGTTGCAATTACACCTGCTTATTTGTGTGCATACATCTTTAACATGGCACATTAAAATGTTTCTTACTCATGATTATTAGATGGCACCACTAGTAAAATTCAATTCAATTTTAAGATTTTACGCGTGAAAATTACCTACTGTGTGTTTTTAAAAGTTCATGTGATACGCTGGGTTTTTTTATCAAGTGCCCCGAGTTCCCTGGCCAGTAGTAGCTGATAACTGTGACTGCACGGTTGGCGTAGTGGTTTAAGCAGCCGCCTCACCGCTTGACACTGTGCTGAAGTGTTGTGGGTTCGATCCCCACACGAGACAACACTTTGTGTGATTCATAAGTTGTTGTTTCGAGTCTGGGTGTTCATTGTGTCCGTTAGTTGTATGTTTGTAAAGTTCCCCGCGACACCACAGGATTTAGTCCTAATGCGGGAGTTGTCTTTAAAAAATAAAAGAAAAACTCGTTTATCAGACGTAGAAGTAAATGATTGAGTTATCATCATAGTGCGTTACGATAATCAGTTTTAGAGATTTTAATTTTCATTGTAGGTAGAACTAGGTTAGTGATCGTTAGTGATGATTGTATGCTTAACCTTATTCTTATTAAATGTGTACTTTGTTAGTCGTTGTTGTAATAACTTTGTGGTACCCACGTTTCCGTTGCTGTAGATTTGCATAAACTGGATAAGCCGTTGGTGCGGCTGCATGATAAGGCATGCGTTGCCGTTGGTTGGACCGGCAAAGTGCCTTTCTCGTTAGCCTAGTTTACCCTGAAGCTTTTGTGTTAGTCATAGTCTCCGTTGGTGCGCAAAAAAGACATTCATTAGTGCATTTATCATAGTATCACAAACGTTGCCCATCGTCTTGAACGCGAAAGGTCCGTTGCTGTATAGCTAATGATTAGGTTAGGATAAGCTTCGTACTTATACTATCCATGACAAAATTATAACGCTGAAAAGACTGGTTGGATACTTGGTAGTAAACTTAACATCTAGAGTATCAGCCTAGTAAGATTTTTTTATAGTCTGCTATGTGATAAGGAAAACCAAAGTAACATGTTGAACAAACCTAGTTTAAGATTACTTTGTTAAACGCTCGAAATGATTATCCGGGTGGTATTGTGTAACCGGATGGAGGTTGCATAGCGCGATGTTGAAGACCCGATGGATGTCAGAGTATGAGCAATGCAATATTTTAATGAGTTTCCTATCATTTTAACGAGTATGCGTGTTGTTCAACATGTCAGCTTCGAGAGAAAGAGTTAGTTGTGATTCTCATTAATACCTGTATTGATTTTGTTCAGAGTAACTTTATTCCCCACCGACTTGGGTCAGGAATAGCTGAACGACTAGAATATGTGCTGTGCGATAATTTTTTTTTATTCCTAGAGAGAAGTGCAATTAGGTGTGGTTGTTGATCGCAATCATGGATACCCTGCTGCTTAAGTAGCTCTGCTTTGATATTTGTTCACTAAAATTGTTAGATAGTTAGATACCTCTGGTTTCTGTGTCGTATGACAAGAGCATTCTTGGCAGGATTCATTAGCCGAAGTCCAACTCGCGATTAACTGTTAATCGAACGACGAAAGCTAGTCCCCTGGAGTTGTTAATAGGCAAGTTGTGTGCACGGCCTCTATCATTGATGGCAGATGATGTAGAAACTGAGGTTGACCTAAATACCGTGAGAGATGTTGCGTTACGTAATATTAAGAGTGCAGCATCACATGAGAAACGTAGGTTAGAAAAGACAAAGGCAAGGCTTAGTAAATTTTCAGTAGGTTACTTTGTGTTGATTATGAACGAGGAACGTAATCCAACGAAGTTAGACCTTTAGTATAAAGGCCCATTTGAGGTCACAGAAGTTCTTGACGGTGATCGTTATAATCTCAAAGCCCTTAATTCTAAGCGTACCTATAAGTACGCACACGACAGGTAGCGAAAAATGCCTGAAAGTCAAAGTACAACTGACGAAATTGAGGTAGAACAAAGTGGTTCTGATATTGAAGAAAGTGTTTAAGTTTACATGATGATCGGATCGAACCATACCAAAGACTGAGTTGTAGCCTTAGCTCAGTAGAAATCGGCGTCTACTAACTAAGTAGTCCGTGAGTAGGCGGTATTGCAGTCAGCTCTGGCGGAGGTCGGGTTTCAGTGGAAACCATAGAGTCCTGGAGAGACTCGGCGTTCCCATATGGGGTTCGCAGAAAGTAGAATAACTGGAGGTTACTGGGCTATACGAAGCCATGATCACATGTAGAAATTAAACGTTTGGGCTTACTTGGTTTGATATAACATCTTGAGAGATACCGCGATAGTGAAATGTCATTTTTACTTTGAGTTTCCTGATTATTGATTTCGATCCTGAAATGTTTGTGCCAGAGGATCAGAGCATAACTGACAAAGTGTGAACCTTAACACTGACGTGACAGTAAAAAACTAAGCTTAAATGTTGATTGGTTTTGTGATTCAATGTCAGAGGATGATTTGTAGCCGTAAATCAGCAAAATCGGTATCAACCAACTGTGAAGGCAGTTGTTCATGAGTACGCGGTAGGCAGATAACTCTGGTGTTGGTTTTTGTGATTCAATGTCGGAGGTTGATTTGTAGCCGTAAATCAGTACAAATCGGTATCGACCAACTGTGAAGGTAGTTGTCCGTGAATACGCGGTAGGCAGACAACTCTGGTGTTGGGGTTTCGTGGGAAACCATAAAATCCAGGAGGGACTTAACGATCCTTGTGAGGATGTGCAGATAAATGGGTTTCGTAGGAAACCATAAAGTCCAGGAGGGACTTGGCAATCCTTATGAGGATGCGCAGATAAAAGTGTGGCAACCGAGTGACTGGTTTAGTAACTGGAGGTTACTGAATGGTGGCAACCGAGTGGCTGGTTGAGTGACAGGTTTAGTACCTAACTGGAGGTTACTGAATGGTTATTAATCACATGTAGAGCTTTAGTTATTATATTTGATTATAATGTGAGTATATGGTAATTGACTGTATTGATAGTATCATAGATACTCTGAATCCAGCTCCTATAATAGTTAGGAATAACGTAGGAGGTAGATTCAACGCTTATGGGGTTAAGTCAGGAATGACCGAGCAATGTGATACTGTGCGTGTAAAGTTTAAATTACAGATTAACATACAGGGACGTGTGTCTTGTAGGGTGGCCGTATCGGAATGCTTATGAGTACGGGACGTCAACTGACTACGAAACGGAACTGTGAAGATGGTGCGCTTTGACAGAGTCTAGTGTGACGTTCGCTACATTTGAAGATGGGGGTGACGGTTGACGTTCAATGGAGCAACACAACACTCACTTCTTTTGGAAACTCCGGGTGGAGAACAAGTACCTAGAAACTGTCACTTGTTTCATGTTCAGTAATCCAAAATAATCATAGTCAGTTTTGTTAATATGATTTGGTGTAAACTTATAACAAACTGTGAAGCGTTGATACCGGCCAAAAATCAAGCAACTCGTCGTCATATATAAATCGAATGGAAATTGACTTACTATCAATTTGTATCAATAGAATATGAAACGGGAACGTGAAAGGCGTTTTATGGTAAAGTAAATAGACATCTCCTGAAGGTAAAATTGTTTTATAAAATAAAGAAAGTCCAATAATTTAACACTTCGTCGCTCCTTAGAGGGCGAAAGATATAAAATGGCGAAAAACGTTCCTCATTCAGTTTGCTTCCGACGAATGGTGTACTCAGCAGCCACTAGGTCTTTACATCGAGTGGAAGAGGAAATAATATCTATCGGTGGATGGAAACTCCCTACAGTTTGGGCTTTGAAAACGACGACTTCGCTTATTCAAAGTAATGGTAGTGCTCGAAGCACCGTATATAAAACTAAAGAACGTTCTTTTTTCAACGTTGCATAGTTCCATTCTATTTTTAGAGCGTGTATGAGAACATTTTATCAAGTCTGCCGTTCATGTAGGTTATAGATTAAGTTTTGGAACAGTAGCGAGGCAATAAATAAAGGTAGGTAGGCATATACTTACCTAGTCAGAATATAGTCAACTAGAAGATGACCGCAGGTAAGCCAGCACAGCTTTTTTTATTTTACTGTTCCTTCCTAATCCAGTAGGCATTTCGGGCAATCCCTTCCTTTATGATCCCGAGGAAAATGCGTAGATTCAGCTTCTTGTGCCTATTTGTTTTGGCTGTGCGTTGACTATCAGCCACTCTGTATTATTATACAACAAATATAAAAAATAAAATGTAAATAAACAATAACCGTAATATACAACGTAGCTTATCCCGATAAGCGGCAATAGGCTCGCCACCTATTACGTGGGATCAACACTGGCGAAAAGTGGGCGTTTAATATGCATCTGCCTACCCCGTCGGGGAAACAGGCGTGAGTCTATGTATGTGTACCTATGTATGAATATACGTAGCTTGTTTAACAGTAAACCCAGTTCCGCTCTGAATCCGGCGCTAGAATACAAGACGAATTGAGTACATTATCTAAAGTAACATTCCCGGGCTAGTTAGCTACTTGTTCACAGTGGAAACTTCTCTACGTCACCTTCAGAAAGGAGGGGAATAGGAGTGGCTTTTATGCACCCACCGCCACGCAAATTGTAGGGGAATGCCACGCTTCTAGACTGATTGCAGCGATTAGGTACCTCTGATGTACCTCGGGCAGTGCGAATAACCTACCATATTGTTGTTTCTAGACTAAGTAATTTGCCAATAAGTCAGGCTCTTTGTATTCCGAGAATAAGTATAACTAAAATGAGAATCAAAAGACACATTAAGTTAGTTTCTAAGTGGGTGTTTGTCTGCTAAGTGGGACGATATCATGTCTGCATTTAGTATCTTCAGTAACATAATTTACATAAGTACCTAACAATTTCCTCATACTAAGCGAGCTAAGCTCGCGTTAGGCATTCACAATAGACCGTGGAGAAAGTTTTAAGCTCATTTTCCCATAATCTCTAGTTTCGTACCATCGAGGCTGTTCCAGATTACACTTGCCAAACTTTATATTTTATGCAATAGATATATCGTTCAGAAATTGTTGATATAATTTAGAAGCTTTGAATACGACCTTTCGACTTAAGAAAGTTTTAAGTTAGGTACTGCGGCTTTTTGTTGGAAAATAACTTAAATTGAAATGCCATTTTTATTAAACGATTGTTATAGTGGACTTAGATTATACATTGTCATTATAATTTATCTTACTTTCCAAATGGGTTGTTTCACTACCATTGGCCACTACATCTTGTCAGATAATTGTTACAATACAACGAGGAAGATTGTCGCCGATCGCATTTTCTCCTGTGGCTCAGTAAGTCAATGGCAGCACGGCATATTTTTCCACATATGTAGCAAGTAAAGCGTGTATCCAGAGTTAGAGCGGTGGCGGCAGAACCAATCCTTTCCTGCTGTAAGTTAAAAAAGCCATATGGATAAATATGGATTGTCTGCGGGTGCAGATAACATTTCTTGTAAGTGATGCAATTGATTCTTCGGACTTAAACACCCCGAAAAGAGGTGGTCATAAATTCGCTTCCATCATTTCATACAAAAAACATACAGCACACTAGACGAACTATATTTGAAGCAAATATTCAGCTTGATTGCTGGCGTAAAAATATTGCCAGCGAACGTATAACAAAAATTACGGAACAACGTAGCCTTGTATATACGATCAGAGCTATTGTTTACCCATAAAACCTTTTTACCTAAATCCTGTATACACATAGCTAGAAAAACATGCACGTAAAACGCCTACACCACTATAGTGCTACACATAACGCTATAGGTGGCTCACTACAGGTTTCGGCACTACCACTTTTATTTTTTGAGGTTTGCAACACTCTTCATGTTAGTACTTGTACAGAGTAGGGAAACATGTATGGTATAAATGTATGACGTTTCAACACTGGCCAGTAGTGCAATGTTTTGATGATTCCCGCGATGTTTAAGAAAAAGAAAACTAATGGTGTTCGATAGTTTTATCCTTTATTATATACTAGAGGACGCCAGCAGCTACGCCTGCAATTTTTTAAATTTACCCGTTTTGGCCGATCCCGTGGGAATTTCGGGAAATCCCTTCTTAGTGCACCCCTACGGTCCCCAAGGAACATACATGCCAAATTTCAGCTAACTGCGCCCAATAGTTTCGCCTGTAGCGTGTCTGTCAGTCAGTCAGTAACGCAAGGATTTTATATATTAAGATAAGAATGCTAGTAAGGAATGTGTTTTAAGCCAGTGAACTAACTGGATGTCTTCTATATTTGTTAGTATATACTAGCAGAAATAGCAGTCCCTAAGCATACCTGGTCGTGACAACTTGTAAGTTAACCAGCATTTAGCACATTATTCTAAAATATATTTATGAACGCCGACGATTCCGTGGACATTAGTATATTTTTGTTAGTTGTCCTAAATGTAGGTTTATAAGGTACAATTTAAGTACTTAACGTTGTATTATAATATTATTAAAATACAATAAGAAGAGACTAACTTCGTGGTCCAGAGGATATCGTATGCAACTGCTGATGGGCGGTCCCGGGTTCGATTTCCGGGTCTGGCAGCAGCCCGGAGTGTGGTGATGTGCCCGGTAACCGCAATAGGCTCGCCCCCTACTACGTGGGACCTAAAAATTCAACAAAACTAGTTTTAAAACAAAAGTTTTGTTAAGCCACAATAAGGACAGGTCAGTTAAAAAAAATCTTGTTGTCCTACCAGACTGGCAAGGTACATATGACATTTATTTATAATTGCAATATCTCTCACTAAGAAGAAAACCTAGAACTCACATAAATAAACTAACTTTTATTCATCCTACTAAAAGTTAGCTCGCTCCAGATGCAGCTTCAAAGCACTTGTTTTAAATTGCAGTGACTCCATTTAAAACGCATAATTTAGCCTGTGTACGTCCCTATAAAAGTTGTTCAGAATAGGGTATTTGACTAAAAAAATCGAATTAGTCCGTCAGTTAGATTATCGAAAAATATTGGATATGTATTTTTTGTTCTATCAAATCAGTAAAATAATACGAAGATAAAACGCATCAACGATGGAGAAACGCATAAGAGTCCCCACTCTTATGCGTTTCTCCAAAAGCCCCCGCTTTTAACGCCACTTGCCTGTAAAAAGTGTACTGGTAAGTGACGTCACACGAGTTTTCAGCGAAATTTGTCGTCTTCATTTTTTGTTTACGTGACTAAAGAAAATAAACGTGTCCAATATTTTTTGGAAATCTATCTGACGGATTAGTTTAATTTTTTAGTCAAATACCCTATTAAGAGAAATGAGTACATACTATAGGACACTGCGGACCAACTCTAATGGAAACTGAAACTAACTTTGGCTTTGAACCTAAATATAACCTAAACGCAGTAGCTACAGCACTGAGGGAGCTATGTAAATTCTTTCATAACTCTATTAGAATTGCGGTGTACAATGTTGTAGTTGCCTTTGCAAACGAGATCATTTGTGAGCGAAGAAATTTTATTGCATCTTCATAGAAAGAAAGAAAGAATGAAAGAAAGAAAGAAAATACATTTATTTGCAGCAGATTATGCAATACACAAAACACAGTTAATTACAAAAAGGAAAGAAAAAGAAATAATAATAACATACTGCAAAATGGTCGCAACTCAGCAAAATGCTAGTTTTGAAAAAACTAGCGCTGGTCTTCCGTTGCGATCATGTTGGTTACTAATATATCTAATAAATTCAGTACAACTAATACATCATGCGACATAAAAAAATAGTAATATTGATAATAATTGCGTTTTCGGTAGTAATATTTAAAACAATACAATACTTATTTTTGCACCCCATTTAAATCTACAAATTAAAATAGACATTAAGCGACTATAATTTGTCTACCTAGTTAGGGTAAACAGTATAATGATTGGCACCCTAAGCGGTTTCTACTACTAAGTAACAAATTCTCAGGAAAATTTAAATTCAATAATATTTTCTATGGTTTTGTCGGAATTGTGTTTACATGGGCATTAATAAAAATAAAACATCGTATTTAATAAAGCCGTTTAATTAGCATAAAAATGAGCTCAAACTTATTTCTTAAGAAAAGTACAATCATTGGCACCCTGGTATAGTTATTGGCAGTACCCAAAAGGTATAATCATTGGCACTGTTGGCCTAAGGCCGTGATACCCAGCCAGTCTTAAGACTTGATATCTGGATCTTTATACATGTATTCTACGTAAGTATATTTATGAATGTTTATGTAACCTTCTAATATTTCTAACATAAGTCTATATTGGAGAGAAGTTTAGTTCATTTACCACGTTTTATATCTTTCTTTCGGGATATTTTTCTAATGTAGCTAATTTTGTCTCTTAGATACATTGTAGCAAATGAACCCTGTTTCAGTTTCTCACAAGCATTTTGTGCGTAATATTTTTATCTATACTAATTTCTTTGTTTTAAGCGATATCTGTCCTGATTTCTGGGTACTTTGTAGAGAAAGGTTGCTATCTCTGTACGACCGTACCATAGTAAGTTAGGTGTAAATGCGAAGAAATTTACAATCTAAAGTTGTTTGTATGTGAATTTGACGGAAAACAAACAAAAATCTGAAAAAAATATGATTCTAAAATGTGCCAATGACTATGTTGTTGAACAATTTTTAAGTATAGTCATTGGCACTACCGAAAAAGACGATCCATCTATTTTATAGCGCAAAACTAACGTTTATTAAGCTTTAATGAAGATAACAGATACAAATAAATGGGTACTTTTGTGTAAAATTAATTAAAAATATATTTTTTCGCTTCGGAAAGTAACTACCTAACCTAAACATTTCAATAATTTTTTAGGCAATTTTCCTAAACTTTTTTAAAAATAGTTGTTAAAGAAAAATGGTTCATATTTAAGATTTAAATATTTGTTTTGTGTATAAAAAATAGGTTAATCCTGCTTATGAATGTATTTCTGTGACATAATAATATAAGGTTTTCCTAACATTCAGGATAATTCAGCAGAGTGCCAATCATTGGGGGGGTGCCAACATTACTACAGTTTACCCTATATAGCACTTGTGTCATGCAGCTGTGTTTCCTGGCCTTTTTGGTGATCGAATAAATATTCCTTTAGTGTTGCCCTAAAACGTTGAATATGTTGCAGGTTCCTAATCGGGGGTGGAATGTTGTTCCAACATTTAGTTGCAGCGTAGCGGAAACTGCCCCTAAAAGCCTCAGTTTTATGTCGCTGTGTCGATAATTGCAACGCACATTGCCGTTTCCCATAAGATTTATGACTTAAAACCTGTTTTCATTTTACATTTAAGTAATGAGGTTGTCCAAGTTTAATGACTCCGAATAGAAAACACGCTAGGTGAAGTTTGCGACGATGTTTCATTTTCAGAATTATATGCTTATTTAGAAAAGGAGTGACATGAGCTCTCAAAGGAATGTCATAACAGAAGCGAGCACAGGCATTCTGAATACGCTGTATGAGTTTTTGTGTTCTTGAAAGCAATCGTGGGCTATAAACTATGTCCATATAATTTAATTTTGATAAAATAAGTGATTCGACTAGTTGGATACGTAGTTTTACTTTCAAATAGCGTCTAATTTTATAAAGTATTTTTAATTTATAAAAACAGTTTCTGGTTGCATTTGCAACATGTTTTTCGAACCTCTGTTCCGAATCCATGTGTAAGCCTAGATTACGTGCTTCAAAAACACGCTCGACAGTTTGACCCGCAGTCATAACACTTATTGAGGGATTCAGAGAAGCTTCTTGCTGTTTACTCCCAAAAATGAGGTATTTTGTCTTGCTAAGGTTAAGCAATAGGCAATTATTTACGGACCAATTGGATATACTTGTTAGATCCTCGTTAAGTCTGACTATAGCATCATCAACTTCTGATGGTTTGAAGGAAATATACAACTGTATGTCATCGGCATATATGTGATATCTGCAGTGCTTGATATGCGTTTTCTTATCAGCTGTATATAAAATAAATAGGATTGGCCCCAGAATGGACCCTTGGGGTACTCCCCTATTACATGACGCTTTATCAGACACCAGTGACGATCCATTACCACTGCTCAACCTTACAAACTGGTGTCGATCACTAAGATAGCTATTGAACCACTGCACGGCTGCCGAGTCAAAACCATAGTAATTTAATTTTGAGAGCAGTAAGTTAATATTTAATGAGTCGAAAGCCCGAGAAAAATCTAATAAAACTAGCAGAGTACACATTCCTTCGTCTTGGGCGCAAAGTACGTTGTCAGTCACATCGAGCAACGCTGTCATTGTGCTTCGCCCCTTCCTAAAGCCCGACTGTACCTCAGGGAGAATATTATTTTTTTCAATGTAATTTATTAACTGAAAGCAGACAGCTTTCTCCAAAACCTTTGAGAGGCATGGTAAAATGCTAATTGGCCTTAAGTCCTTAAATTCCACTGGATTCGAATGCTTAGGTAAGGGTCGTACAATTGCGTCTTTCCAAATTTTAGGAAATGTAGATGTGACAATTGAGGTGTTAATAATACTGTTTATTACATCTATTGTGTTGGGAAGCGTCATTAAAAGCATATTCAAATTGATTCCAACTGAGCCCTTTGCGTTTGACTTAAGATTCGTAATAATTTTGATAAGCTTATCGCTACTAACTGGTTCCAGGTGAAAGATTCTTATTACAAATAAGAATAGTAAAAATATGCAGATAGAAAACTTAAAATGTAATTTTGGTATGTCCATAAAAAATGTTTTATTATTACAAATTACAACTGAACATGACATACAAATACAATACAGAGGCAACGTAGATACATTCTAGTACATGAAAATCTGAAGCTTACAAATAATGTCGATTCTGCTGTATTTTATTTATAGTCTCACGTCTGTATCCCCGAAGGGGTAGGCAGAGGTGCAAATATTACACCCACATTTCGCCATGAATTTTTAGGTCCCACGTAGTAGGGGGCGAGCCTATTGCCTTTACCGGGCACATCACCAGACTCCGGGCTGCTGCTAGACCTGGGAATCGAACCCGGGACCGACCATCAGCAGTCGCATACGTTATCCTCTGGACTACGGAGTCAGTCTCTTCTTATTGTATTTTAATAATGTTATAATACAACGTTAAGTACTTACATTGTACCTAATCAACCTACATTTAGGACAACTAACGAAAATATACTAATGTCCACGGAATCGTCGGCGTTCATAAATATATTTTAGAATAATGTGCTTAATGCTGGTTAACTTACAAGCTGTCACGACCAGGTATGCTTACGGACAGCTATTTTTGCTAGTATATACTAACAAATATAGAAGACATCCAGTTAGTTCACTGGCGTAAAACACATTCCTTACTAGCATCCTTATATATAATAAAGGATAAAACTATCGAACGCCATTAGTTTTCTTTTTCTTAAACAGCGCGGGAATCATCAAAACATTGCACTACTGGCCAGTGTTGAAACGTCATACATTTATGCCATACATATTTCCGTACTCTGTACAAGTACTTACATACAAACCTCGAAAAATAAATGTGGTAGTGCCGAAACGTGTAGTGAGCCACCTATACTGTTATGTGTAGCACTATAGTGGGGTAGGCGTTTTACGTGCATGTTGTTCTAGCTATTTGTATACAGGATGTAGGTAAAATGGTTTTATGGGTAAACAATAGCTCTGGTCGTATATACAAGGCTACGTTGGTCCGTAATTTTTATTTACACAGGCTAAATTATGCGTTTTAAATGGAGTCACTGCAATTTTAAAACAAGTGCTTTGTAGCTGCATCTGGAGCGAGCTAACTTTTAGTAGGATGAATAAAAGTCAGTTTATTTATGTAAGTTCTAGGTTTACTTCTTAGTGAGAGATATTGCAATTATAAATAAATGTCATATGTACCTTGCAAGTCTGGTAGGATAACAAGATTTTTTTAATTGACCTCTCCTTATTGCGGCTTAATAAAACTTTTGTTTGAACGGGTTGCGAGGGTTTCCTCGCAACCCGTTAAAACAAAAGCAAAGAACTGAATGTCGTTCAAGTTGCTTGAAAAGGGATTTGCAACATGATGGAAGATTGAGAAGAAATATTTGGGCTCGTGGCGCAATTAAATATTTTTTTTATTAGCAGTTTGATTTAGAAGGTATCAATAATCTTATTAAGTTTAGCATAAGGATTGCATTAAAGCTCATGTTAAGAATTCACGTTTTCTCTCATCGTCGAGCAACGCGCAAGCACGCCATCACTTTTGGGCAAGCGGCATTCTTGGCATTGTTGGTATGTTTTGAGGCTACTGAATTCTTCTTGGATACTGGTGTTTAAATCTTGAGGCAATTTGATTGTGCTCATAAGACGCGTATGTTTTTGGTAGCCTAACTATTCTAGCGAACATCTTAGCTCCATTAAGTAACTTTATGTGCATCTTACTAAGAATATACAGAATATATATAAACAGTGCGATACACAGAAAGCTCGCGCGGTCTTATCTGCCAACTCGGCGAAGAAGCGAGGCCTGAAGTATAGTTATGCTAACGGCGCTTCTCGTCGGGGAGTCACCACAATATTCCTACGCTGAGCCCTTTTGGGGCCCAGCCTGGGGCCCTCCCCGTAAATTGTTTGGTTTCCACCATGAGTCAAAAAAAAGACCTGAAATAGCCCGGAAGGAAGCAAAACCTACAGAACACGTTGAGATACGTAAACAAAAAAAAAACAAGCTATGTTTAAAGCATCCTTTTACACGAAAATAACATAAAGAAAACAACAGAAGCATTTGAAAAATGCCACATTGTTTTCATTATAGGCTACCTGAAGATCGGACCTGTACATAAAGAGAAGGATATTCACCATTTGTATCGCTCTATTAATTTTAGGAACAGTTCTAAATTTTATCACTAACAGCTTATACGAATGTGAAATAAAACAGGTTAGATGTAACTTAATGTAGGCAGATATCAGTAACTCAACTGTAAAATGCTGGTCCTACAACCTCTTGGTCTACTGGTTTTATTGACATAATTTATCGTTTCGTAATCAAAAGGTAACTTCGAAATTACGTTACACTCAGTAAGTCTCAGTGGCTAAATGTCAGACTCGGTTATTCCTCTTCGAAGTTCAAGCTATCTACTAGGGCTGACCTTTTATCGTAAGCTATGAACTAGGTACCTACTTACATTTAATTCGTATTTTACATTAAGGAATGCAGCGTTCTCGCAGAGTTGTTGCACAACTTCATAACATATTAACTAAATAAAAATTAATAATATAAAATGAAGCACATGACGAAAAAATATTCCGCTCATTTTTATAAGCCTGAATCTCAACTATACAGCTCATAGTTGTAAACATTGTAGCTCCTAATTGTAAACAGATTTATATTTCATGTAAACATCATTACGACTATAATTATTATCTTTCTCACTTTACAATTTTGATTGGTGACTGGTCGATGACGGTCTTGCGGGCTGGTATAAAATTTTAATATTTAACTGCATCATTTCCATCATGGTTCTGATCATTATTAGTTATATAATTATAATGTAAGTGGATGCTTCTGTTTCACCATGTCTATTCTGAGGAGCCTAACTAAATGAACATCAGAATTAAAATTAAGTATTATGCTTGATTATTATTATGTACAGTAAATACATACAAGTGATATAGAAGGTGTAACAGTTGCAGCACCATACAAAATGTAAATTATGTGTATTATGCAAAACCTGGCGATGAAAAAGAGTGACCGTGAGTTTTATTGCCCGTTCTTTCTCATGGTTCTACGCCCTAGCTTTGCGAACGCGGCAGTAAATGTAAATGTAGAATCTTTAAGTAATTATTTTATAAATGTATTATTTAGACGTTCATAAGCGTCACATTGTGACCCAAATGAACAAAGGATTTTGACTTGACTTGACTTGATTGTGCCTGTAATAAATAATTGCCTAGGTCTACAAATATATTCATCGTGCAACAGCGTAGCTTGATGTACAGTCAGCTTTAAAACAGCAGCCTTGTTCGAATGCTGGATGCAAATAAATAACGCTTGTGTTCTTGGTGAGTTGTTTATTGACTTGCTAAAAGGTTTATCGCTATTCTAGCACCAAACAAGTCTTGCTTGAAATAAATTTCGGCGTTTGTATGCTTTTTCTGTTAGGTGGAGATGTATAGACCGTTTACTGTTGCAACTATGTTTAGAAATTTTTGTACGCCAGTGTACCGACAGCTATATTTTCCCTTAAAATTTTGAGCTGCGAATGTAGTAGGCTTAAATCTAAAGTACAAATTTGGAATGCATTTTGTTATAAACATATTTATTTATTTCGTACATGGAAAACTTACAGCTAAAAATATTGGTCCACGTGGTGACGGATTAAGAATACAGAATGTCACCACCCCATATCATCCCTTGGGTGTCGTAAGAGCCGACAGAGGGAGCATATTATGCAGAGAACAGCACTGTAAGAGAAGGAAAACTTGATACAAACCCTATACCAACCCGTTTGGCCAGCGTGGTATAGTAGGCCAATTCCTCCTTTCAAGGAGAGGCCTAGTCCAGCAGTGGACTGTTGAAGGCTGATGATGATGATGAAAAATATTGTGTTGTTGTTGAGCAAAACAGAATTCCAGATTTTTTTACATATTCATATTAAACATATCAAACGCGTTTCAATTATTGCTTGAAAAATTTATAACTTCGACAACTACTTGCCGAAGACACACTGCAGGTATTAGGTTTGATATCATGCTGTTTACACAAGTTGTTAAAAGCTCTGCTTGCACGCACCATGAAACTATTTTGCCTATAATTTGTAAATGCAATAGGAACCTGAAGAGGGGTATTATATCGTATTGATCTTAGTGGCACATTATAATATTTTTTTCTCTAGCAAATCAGGACAATAAATTTTGTTGTTCACCATCTTGAGCAGGAAAGTGAAGTCGGCAATCTCTCGTCGGTTGCTAAGTGGCAAAATGTGCAGTTGTCTGCACATTTTAAAATAATCATCAGGGTTGTAAGGAATCTTTTGATGAAAATATAAATACCTAATAAACCGTTTTTGTACTTTTTCGATTCGATCAATATACTTAAAATAACATGGGTTCCAGATTTAGGAAGCATATTCCAAGTGAATCCTTACAAATGTGCAATATAGTATTTTAAGAGTTTTTACTTCAGTAAAAGCTTTACAAAAACGCATTATAAATCCAAGTGATTTAGAGGTCTTTTTAACTATCGTGTCAATATGTGTATCAAATAATAACTTGCTGACGTGATATACTATCTCAGTAATATATGACCTCCTAGTGAATATGAACCATTAATGACGTCATGTTTTCTTGTAAATGATATTATGGAACATTTGGCTCCTGCCAAATGTTCCATAATATCATTTACGGTCAAGTTTATTTAAATAGCAGTAATCCTACAATCGACATAGGTCACTCCGGAGTACCTTTGTGTAATCCATGTATGATATATCGGCGTATATCTTCATGTCATCTGCGAAGCTAAGTAGGTTAGATGACTGTAGGCAGAGTTTAATGTCGTTTACGTAGACCACAAACAAGAGCGGACCGAACAACGAGCCCTGCGGGACACCACTTTATTCTCATTATATGACGAGAACCAACGGAGTAAGTCGCCATGAATTCCAGTTCTAAAAAGCTTTCCAATTAAAATGGTGTGATCAATCCTGTCAAAGGCCTTGCTTGTCTGCATAAACAACATCTGTAAGATAACTTCATAATTTATATACATATACTAAATAGGGTGCATATGGTTCCCACCAAGAACTTAGGGCCCCAAGCCAACCTCACCTGCAAGTGGTGCACCTGCCGATCAACGGACGAGGCTCTGGCAATCAAAATATCCCGAAAAGCGGCAATAGGCTCGCCACCTATTACGTGGGATCAAAACACTGGCGAAAAGTGGGCGTTTAATATGCCTCTGCCTACCCCTTCGGGGAAACAGGCGTGAGTCTATGTATGTATGTATGTATATACTAAATAATTACGTCAGTCCACCGCTAAATCAGAGTAGCCGCTTAAAAAATATTTTAAACACGATTCCTCATTTAAAGCATCTAGTGTGTAGTTTGGGGCAAAATTTGTAAATGTCTCTAAATTATTTATCTTTCGCACCACATCTGCAGAATATGCCACGAATGCGTTCTTTCTTATGCAATAATAAGCAAGCTAGCTGACGCGTTGCCTGATAGTGAACGATTACCGCCGCCCGTAAACTAAACTTAGACTATTACATACATACATACACCCATACATACATATATACATAAATACATACATATTATACATATACTCACGCCTTTTTCACGTCGGGGTTGGCAGAGACAAAAGAACGCCACTTGCTCCTATCCTTAGAAACCTCTTCGCTTTGACTATTATTATTTGAAAAATGTCCAGTAAAAGAACGAGCAGACGCATTGCTTGCTGGTAAACAAAGCCGCCCATGGATACTCGCTATACTCAAGGAGTCATAAGTGCGTTGCCGACCTTTGGGATTGGAAAATAAATAGGAAAAGGAGCGAAAGAAATTCAGTCAGGACAAGTAATTTCATATACTGAATGTAGAAAGTTTACACATCTTTATCCTTTCCTTGTTAAAAATAGGCTTTGGTATTTTGTACCACAAATTTTACCATAAATAAAAACTATTGTTGAACAAACCTAATATTCTTGTTAATCGAAAGTACTTATCCATAATAATAAGAAATTAAGCCCAGCTGAACAGAGGTTAGGTACTCGAGTAAATAAAAGTTAATTCAATTATAATAACAAGCGATTGTCGATTCAAATAAATGCTCTGACCAGCTGTGCATAATTATACTATTCAAATAATAAACATTTCATCTCTAATTATCTCGCATTTATTCGCTTTCATTAATATTCAAAACTCAATTAGGCCCACTCAGTTTTGTAAATGAAGATAGAAATAGTAGTTGTGAAATAAATACAATACACATGACCCTAAACTAGCTTATGCGCGCGGTTTCACTTGCGTATAAAAAGTAAGCGCACAGTGCGTATGCTGTAAAAATGCACAAATAAACTCTGATTCGCCTGTAACATACATTTTTATGTATTGCGGAGGTATAGAGTGCGATACGCCTCCAACTGGAGAGAAGATCCTCTGGCCAGGTTAGGTGATCGGGCTTCATGGACTGCAGTTCATAGGAAATTTTATTCAAAATACTTATAACAATCGCGTGCGAGAACATACATATATAAACTACTATTTATAAAGTGCAGTCAAGCAACCTGATTATGTTTTTCTGTAGTCTGGAAAAAGTGGAGTGTCAAGCTTCTTTCGCTGATGCTGTGATGTAAGTGACTAGCGATAGAAAGCGCTCGATAAGTATGCTGGGCAGCGTACATGTAGCGAAGCGTAACGCAGTGTGTTTTCACTGTCATACTATTACCGGCATTGCTCTCATCTATACACATAAATAAAATTGCAGTGTCTGTTTGTAATATTAAAATAACCGCTTTTTACTAAATGCATATGGATGTATGCACGGTACATATATACCGAAATGTTATTTTTTTTTCTCTGTCTGTCTGTTTGTTCTCGCTGTTCTCTAGAACGGCTGGACCGATTTTGACGGGACGTTCACTAGCGGATAGCTGATGTATCAAGGAGTAACTTAGGCTATAAATTAATCGGGTACGCGAAGTAGTTAGGGAACTACTTCGCGGGAAAAAGCTAGTTTTAAATAATGTTCAAAATAAGCTCTCCGTTGGGCTTCGCTATTTGTGCGCCGGCCATAGCACGCGAGTGTTACCTTCAAGTTCTGGGATCCTCTATTCTACAGAAATCAGTTCGTAGTCCTGAGAGTAGTCGGCTCTTAGTCTTTACCTCTTCTTGATGATTATATGGATGCCATATCATCGGAAAAACAGGAAGAGGCATCCTGGTGCATGCTGTTTGCCGACGACATCGTCCTGGTAGAAGAAAGTGAACAGTAGGTGCAGAGCAAGCTGGAGGAGTGGCGGCAGAGACTGGAGAACGTAGGCCTTAGGATAAGCAGAACCAAAACCAGAAAGAAAATGATGAGTACGATTTTAAATAATAATAGTATTAATACTTTTTTTATGGTAAAAGGCGGCATACGAACGGACGGATCGCCTGATGGTAAGCAATTGCCGTCGCCCATGGACACAAGCAACACCGGAGGAATCACAAGTGGGTTGCCGCTCCTTGGGGTTGGGAAAGGGGGGAGGGATGGGGCCCTGCGGCACTCTCACTCACCGAACGAAACGCAACAGTATATGTTACTGTTACTTTACGTCGATTTTCTATGAGAGGGTAGTACTTGCCCGGTCGAGCAGGCCCTTTCATGCTGATATCAGCAAGGTTCTACTACCTTTGGAACTTTATTGATACAAAGAGAGACAATACTTAGAATGAGCTACCTACGGCTGTGAGAGCGCCGCGCCGTGATATTATAAAGTATTTATTTTTAGATAAACTTGACTTTAAATTACTTTATGAATATAAATAGTTTCAGCAATGTTAGTTTGCTAGCTATTCACGGGCTGTTATAGTTACGATAGTTGGCTCATCTGCTACAAAAGCAATAAAAATATAGCCTATTTACACTTCTGTAGGACTTATTTTTATATTTTCAAAGTCTCTAGCAAAGCATAAATAACATCCCTAGTACGACATAAATTTCAATCAAAAGGCAGTTATTTACAGCTACACCTGTTGATCACCTTTTCAATTGTAATACTAGAACGTAAAAACTGAACTGAAAATCTATTGAAAAAAAAACCTACAATTTGTACATCAATGATTTATTATGGCGCTGATACACTTGAGCATTCACCTGTAATGAGCATTCGTGCGAATGTTACAAAACAGAAAAACAAACGAGTGTGTCTAGCATTTTCACGAACATTCTGGCGAGCTTTAGAAAATAAAAAAATACTTAGAAACCAATATATCTACATCACTTTGACTTATGATTTTTATTTCATATAAGTGAAAGATGTTTTACGACGTATCGAATCTTCGTAGTTTGTCACTAATTTTAACTTGACTAGTCGTAGTAGTTACTCAGAATGAATTTCGATAAAATATCGATTATGTTTACAATATATCCTTAGATTTGGTTTACTCATTATTCATTTGAACAGAATGTTGATAAATCCTTGACATCGATAAATAAATTTGAAGGCACAGACACTTGTGTGATTAATAAACCTGTTCAAATTAAGATCTGCATTTTATTATTTAGAAACGTCATTGGTATCTGTATCTTACTCTTACTCTAGAAATAATTCATAAGTCAAACTGAAGTAAATATATTGGATAAAACTGCTGTTGTAGTGCGGTTTCTATATTTTTTTCTATATTCTAATGAATAGAGTGTTCGCTCTGTTCGTTGTTCGGTTCGACAAAACAAAAAGTGGCGAATACTCGCTGTTCTGTTACAAGTGAATGCTCAGATATATCAGTGCCATTAGGTACAACATCAATGATTTATTAGGTACAAGAATTTGGCACAACTAAAAATCGTTCCTCGATTAGAAGCAACAGGTCGGATATCTGTGGTTAAGGAAGTACCCGTTGGTAACAACTTTATTGTATGTAAGGCAGTAACAAAATGGAGTCATGTAGGCTTTGTTTCATCACAATACGTTGAAACTTTCTTACAACTTTCGGCAAAGACGCCTCGATACGTGGCAGCCCATCATAAAATTTTAGGTGCTTGAGGTATCTTAAAATTATGATTACCTAAGTAAAGTAATTAAACCAAAGACGCCGACATAGCTCTTGGAGTAGTCAAGCTGAAGTGGCAGTGAGCAGAGGACGTAGCTACAAGAACCGATGGCCGTTGGGGCAGAAAGGTTGGTGAGTGGTTGCCATGCATCGGATGTCGCAACAGAGATAGGCGTCCTGTATGGTGGAATGACGGGATGATCTTATTGGAACAGCGAAAAGTCTTGAGTCGAGTCCGGCTCGTGATCGGTCCCTCGAAGTATGGTAATGCACGATGTTACAATGTAAATAAAAATAACGCTTGGCACAAATATCAGTTCTAGTAATTTGACAAGCCACTTCGACATGTGGACCGAATTAAAACATTTTTATTTTTAACGCAACATTCTCATTTGCTAAAATCGGTAAACCAGAATCTAAGTCAGATACTGTAATACTACTTTCGTAATATATTCTCTCCACATTCGCTACTATACAGATATTTTGCAGAGCCACTATTATTTACGAATAAGCAGAATAACTGGGTGGTGAAAACATTTTCCCGGTATGCGTTGCGGTCGCTGTCAGTTCGTGGCCAAGTTAAAAGCCGCTAATCCATTTGCCTTTTATCTCCACTATGGAATATGTACCGAAATGTTTCATACCAGGCAAATATTGAAGGAAACTCCACCACGATAATTTTTCCCATTTTATTTTGTCGAAAGTGCAAATTGAAATAGCGTTGCCATGTTTACATTTGTTTTTCAAATACCTTGTACAACAAATGTACGCGATGAATAATAAATCCAATCTCGACCCATTTTGCACGGTTTTACGTTAGTACCCGTACTAAAGGTTTACAAAAATAATTTTGCTAAATGCTTTTAGCAAGGTAATACCATTTTCTAAGCATTATAATTCTACGCCTCCAAATCCCAGAGCAATATCCTGAAGCGATAATACCTTATCGATCACCAAGAAAAAAGGGAAAAATTAAATTTTAGATCTATTATTCAGGTTTGTTATATTCATTGATCAGATCCACTTATATTAAAACTAAGATGAAAACAGAGAGACCCAATATACACCGAATTTATTATTCAAACGCGTCTTCATATTTCATGAGTTAAAATGAGCAAATGATGAGTCGCAAGAACGTCCATACAATGAACAAGTGACCCCGAAAATGGTACGTACACTTTTTGACTTTATAAAGTTAAACGAAATTGGGGACTTGTTACCACAAATGAGAACATTCAGAACGTCTTTTGTCTAACTGTCGAACTTCTTACTAAGAAGAAAAAAGAAAAATGTATACTTTGTTCTATGCGTGACACGTGATACAAATAAAAACTTTTGAAGCAAAGAACACGGATAGTTGTTGGAGCACACATATCACAACAAAAACGGGTTAGCTAAGCCTCACCTATGGCTGTGAGCGCCGTGACACCTAGCCATAGTGAAGGTGAAAAACGCAACGAATAGTAGTACTTGCGGCCTGCTTGTTATTGTTGTTTGCCATATCCTAACTTGAGGAATGTCATGATGTCCTTGAAAACTGCAATGCTATAACTGTTTGGTAGTTTTGTTTTTACATTTGGTTTCCATGTCTGTAACTGGTTTATTGTTATATTTGCCCTTAGTAATTATTAAGTATTCTTAGACCGTAAACAAGCCAACTCTCAGGGAACGACATGACGTAAGGCAACGTCTCATCATAAGCGAAGGGGAATACACCAGGCGTTCATGGCAGTTAGGAAGCTTGTCTTGAGGTGAGGGGAATGCTATGCCGGTGCTGACAAGTGTGTGCTACAAGAAAGACTTGCAATCATTTAATTCAAATAAAACTGCATGATTCAAACGGACTAACTTGATTCTCATGCCTATGAGAATCAAAGGCGTTATAGCCAACAATTAACTGTTACTTTTTCAAAGTCTAACCATAGGTATGAAAAAGCTACGTATTTATTAGAATATTTTTTCGGCCTTGCGAGAGAAATATTTTGAGGTCAATTGTCAGATGATATATGCTGATACATTATGTATTTTCAAGCACAAAATACTATGAAGCAATAAATCTTTTGCGCAGATATATTTTTCTTTAAGATATAAAGCTCAAAGCTTGGTATATACCTACTCTAAGAGTGGATAAACAGATTCAAATTTAATTTGATTTAACTAGAGATGAATTAACTCATTAGGAAGAAATCCAGGAAACTTTAATCTTAGTGAATATTAGCGGAGTGTTTAAGAAGCGACTTACTACATGAAGTAATGAACTTCCTTTCATAATAAGTTTGTAGGCGACTTTTAAAACCTGCCTGTTACTGGTACTAATATAACTTTGTATTTTATGGAAATAAGAAAGTTCGTACAATACTGTCTGGCCTTTTAGTTTGGCTTTACTTCGTTGGGTGACTTTGATTTTAATAAGAGCTGATCTAGTTTGTTGATATGCTTTTTGTTTGTATATAGTAATTTATTTATGTAAAGCTTAATGTTTTACATAGACCTTACTTTAATTTAATACCTTGTTTCATTGCCAAAGAAACTACGTTTTCTAAATTAGCCATTATATTTGATACATTTACATTTTAAAGGTAACGTTGTGTGGTTACATTTATTTATTAATTTGAGAAGGATTATTAGAACAGCTTCAATAAACAAAACAGACTATTATCCTTATACAAGTAATACAGTACATATTAAAGTACTTTTACATTAAAAGTGCCACATCTTTACATAAAGATGGTTTTAATTTTCATCTGCATACATTGTACTTTGAGAATATACAAGTAGTCTTTTTGCTTTCATGTTTTCTTTTACGAAATTAGAAAGAGGTGGATACACATCATCCCTGTAAAATTTTAATTCACCACCTTTCTACTACATTTCAGTTTAGCTTATTATTATTTAAGGTTGACGATTTACTTATCTTATTGCAATGTGTGTTGGTTTAAATAAATCTAAATAAAAAGAATCACACTGTGTAAAGCCTTTTGTCAGTTTTTCACAAAATAGCTTACGACTCACCATATAAAAAGGTTTCTTCTCTAAGAGTTCAGTATGCACAAGATCCTGTAAATTAAATAAAGAGTGTGAGTCTCTTTTATTAAAGCTTGAGGAAACAAATGAAGAATTAGTTTCTGGTAGGTTGTTATATGAACAACACACGAGTAAGTTGCAAGCACAAATATCAAATCTACAAGCTCAACTCACTAGAACTATAATGGAACACCAGAATGAGACTCATGAATACATCTTAAAATATGAAGAAATTTCAAGAGTTGGTCGAGAAAATTTAAAACAACTTATCTCATTATCCAACTCTAATAATTACTGTTCCAGTTGTACAACTAAGTGTGCGACTACACCTGCTGAATCAATAGAATTGAATGCACATGGATGTCAGTATAATACACAAAACAAACTGCATCCAGTAAAGACTGACAGTAAGAATGTAATATTTTTTTCGGACCAACTGGGAGTGGGTTTAGGGAGCTTAATTGATCATTACACTGAGCGACCAGTACAGATCTTTGTTCACCTGGAGCTCAATCTTGTACCCTGGTTGATAAGATTAAGAATGCCGACTTGAATGCACAAACTACTGTCATCATATTGTATGGTGACAGCTCATTAGTCTCCAAAAACAGTCTCATAGAATTAACAGATTTAATGATAGATGTTAGCACAAAAATAGGATGTAGCTTTATTATTTGTGCATTGCCTTATCCGCTTGACCACGCAAAAGTGACTATTCTCCCTTTTTCGAAATGCCGTAGACCGCGCACAAGTGACTATTTTCCCTTTTTGGTTACAGCGCTATACTCGGTCTGAATTTACTGTTTCTTTTTATTACGTAATGTTTAAAATTATTTTTCTCTGTTCTATTCAAATCATTGAACATTTCTTCATGCTAAAAATATGAAGCGAGTCTTAAAATCGTTAACCCGGAACGAAAAAATAATGTCAAATGCCACTCTTTGTTTCGCGCGCTCCGTGATTACGTGCTTATCGTATGCGTGTAATATATTTTTATACTATGATACATGTTTTTTTTATTTAATTGGGTGTAGATAGAATCCCTCTACAGTTAAAACTCATAAAATATGTATGTCATGGATTTACTTTTAAAAATAATCCTGTTTAAAATACACAAAGTGTTTTTTCAACGATAGTCAATGTTCGCTGCTAAGTAATTACGTGCTTATCGTATGCGTGTAATTAGATATTTTTATACTATGATACATGTATTTTTTTATTTAATTCGGTGTAGATAGAATCCCTCTACAGTTAAAACTCATAAAATATGTATGTCATCGATTTACTTTTTAAAATAATCCTGTTTAAAATACACAAAGTGTTTTTTTCAACGATAGTCAATGTTCGCTGCTAAGTAATTACGTGCTTATCGTATGCGTGTAATTAAATATTTTTATACTATGATACATGTTTTTTTTATTTAATTCGGTGTAAATAGAATCCCTCTACAGTTAAAACTCATAAAATATGTATGTCATCGATTTACTTTTTAAAATAATCCAGTTTAAAATACACAAAGTGTTTTTTTCAACGATAGTCAATGTTCGCTGCTAAGTATAATAAATTAGAAAGTAAATATCAACAAAGAATTCATACGACTTAAAAGAGTTATTTATAAGGTTGAAGAAAAACATCACTTCAACTTACTCATGTTACTGACTTATCAACAATAAATGTTTATGTTGGCGCGCCCATCTGGCGAGCGGCGGCGCGACATTTTGTTTAGAACGTGAGCGGTCAAGTGAATTCGGCGAATTGGCGCTAGCGGTCAAGCGGTTATTCATATGCTCTCACAGATGACCAAAACAGGCAGATAGGCAAATTAAATTTATTATTGTACAATAGGACATGTCATAGTGACAGTATTTTATTTTTTGACACTAATATTATTATTAGTAATTTATTTTTAACAAAAGATACTATGTATCTTTCTTATGTACATAGGCGACAACTTGCTAAATTATTAGCATTTAATTTATATACTGACAAGAGTACTACTAGAGTACTTAGGAATTTGGTTGATAATAGTTATACCAATAGTAGTATTGACACATCTATTAGTTTAAACTATTTGATGAGACAACAGATAGGCATTCATGTGTTTTAAACTTAGTTCATCAAAACATACAAGGCCTATCTGGCAAAGAATTAGAAATAGATTTATTTTTAAATAAACATAAGATTGATATCTTATGTATTACGGAACATTGGTTGCGAGGTGACCAATCAATATTTAACAATCAACATTACTCAGTTATAAGTGCATTCGTAAGAAAGAAGGCTATTCGTGGTGGCTCTCTAATATATGTATGTAATAGTTTGAAATGTAAACAACGTAAAGATATAGCTAAACTTTCTATCGAGCGCACTGCTGAGATTTCTTGTGTTGAGCTTGAACAAAATATCATAGTGTGTGTGTATCGACCACCACAAAGCGACTTTACTCAGTTTGAAAGCATTATAGAGGATGTCTTAAAACACATAATTTCTAGTAGGAAGTCTATAATCGTATGTGGCGATTTTAATGTCAATTTGTTAGAAAAATCACCAATTTTTACTAGGTTAGTTAGCTTATTTAGGTCATTTAATTTAAATGTTTTGTTCTCTGAACCAACCAGAATAACCTCACATTCGTCTACATGCTTAGATAATGTTTTTTGCAATTGTTTTTATTTAAGTAAGGCTGTTTTAACTGACTTGACATCGGCTCACTGCGGGCAAAAGGTTGTAATTCCAACTAATACAACCCCCAAAGTACAAGAAATTACATGTAGGCCAATGACCTCTGCTCGCCTCAAACACTTTAGTAATGATGTTACTGCCAAGATCGCCAGTATTGACTTAACCGTTGATGATCCTGATGAATTATATAAATGCTTATTTCAAATTGTTAATGATGAGTACAATAAAATTTTTAAACTGAAAACGTTTGCAAGGAGCATTAAAGTAAATTTTTGTGACTGGGTAACAGTAGGTATATACAAAAGTAGAGCTAGGTTGTATGATCTATATGGTATGAAGAAATACAATTTTAATCCTGAATTTATTCAATATGTTAGAAATTATTCAAAGGTTTTTAAGAGGACATGTGCTTAAGACAAATCCTTATATTTAAGCAATAAAATCAAAGAATCCAAGAACAAAATTAAAACTACTTGGAGCATTATTGACAATGAGACTGGTCGAACTAAATTGGTAGATAACAATTATGAATTAAAATTTAATGGTGAAATTATTACTAGGAAAACTGATGTTGCTCAGACACTTAACAATTTCTTCATAAACATACCAGTGAACACAACCAGCTGTCTAGATTCATGTCCAAGCAAAGCAGAAATGTTGGTTAGGGGCAATGTGAATGAGTGTGATGTGCTTTTTGGTTTTAAATATATTGACACCAATGACATACTGAAGGTATTCAAGACGCTCAATAATAAAAAATCTGTTGACTTATGGGGCATTTCTGTTAAACTTGTGCGACAAATTATTTCTAGCTTAGCTCCATATTTAGCTGCAATATTCAACAGATGCGTAGATACAGGAGTATTTCCTGATCTAATGAAACACAGTAAAGTAATACCATTATTCAAAAAGGGATCAAAGAGTGACCCTCGTAATTTTTGGCCAATTGCTATCTTGCCTGCTATTAGTAAAATTTTTGAAAAGATTCTTTTGCATCAACTAGAGACCCACTTTCACACAAATAATTTATTTCACAGTGAATAGTATGGCTTTACTAAGGGTCGCTCCACCGTTGATGCCGGTGTAACTTTGTTAAAGCATATTTTTAATGCTTGGGAAAACTCAAAGGATGCCATTGGTGTTTTTTTGTGACCTATCAAAGGCCTTTGACTGTGTGGAACATAATACACTTTTACTTAAATTGAAACTTTATGGCATTAGAGATACCGCACTCAATCTTGTTGCCAGCTACCTTAGTGATAGAATTCAGTATGTAGATGTTAATGGGAGTAGGTCTCTACGTTTGCCAGTAGGAATGGGCGTTCCACAGGGCTCTATTCTCGGTCCATTTCTTTTTTTAATATATATTAATGATTTGCCGTTCTTTGTACAAAATTTATGTGATATTGTTTTGTTTGCCGACGATACGTCACTAATTTTTAAAGTTTATTGTAATTTAAGTAACTTTGATACCGTCAATAACACTCTTGCACAAGTATTAGATTGGTTTTCGACAAATAATTTGGTACTCAACTCAAGCAAAACCAAATGTGTTAAATTCTCTTTGCCTAATGTCAAAAGTGTTCCTACTAATATAATTTTAAATAAGGAAACAATTCAACTAGTCGAATCAACCGTATTCATAGGTGTAACTTTAGATTGTAAGCTTCAGTGGGGCGCCCAAATATCCTGTCTCGCAGTAAAACTTAGTTCTGCAGCGTTTGCAGTTAGAAAAGTTAGGGAATTCACAGATATAGATACTGCTAGACTAGTTTACTTTAGTTATTTTCACAGCGTAATGTCTTACGGAATAATGTTATGGGGTACAGCTGCTGATATACAGACTATTTTTATCATTTAAAAGAGGGCCATACGTGCAATTTATAAGTTAGGTGCTAGAGATTTTTTACGTGATAAATTTAAAGAAGTAGATATTTTGACAGCATCGCAATATATATATATATATGCTAACTTAATGTACATTAAGAAAAACTTAATTCTATACCGCAAAAATAGTGATTTGCACAAAGTGAACACAAGGAATAAGCATAAACTGGTGGGAACTAACTACCGTCTACATAAAGTTCAGAACTCATTTGCGGGGATTGG
Source organism: Euclidia mi (assembly GCA_944739405.2). Taxonomy (NCBI): domain Eukaryota; kingdom Metazoa; phylum Arthropoda; class Insecta; order Lepidoptera; family Erebidae; genus Euclidia; species Euclidia mi. The sequence goes on along the minus strand of OX123182.2, from coordinate 81,397,286 downwards.
TATACGATTTTTCAACAAATTGCCTCTTGAAATAATGAATTTACCCATGCACAAATACAAACGGACAATTAGGAACTTTCTTTTACAAAGGGGTTATTACACTATTAAGGAATTTTTAAATGATAAGACACCGTGGGGATAGGCTTAGGCTTGTTTAACTCACGATTTTTTTATTTACATGTTAAGTGGAGGTGCCTCGTGAACACATGATTTTTGCAGGATTTGGATATTTTTATGATTTGTTGAATGTAGTTGTAACGTATGTCCGGTATTTACCGCGTTGCGTCACAGTACCGCCCATACGCTCGGCCAATCAGAGAAAGCCATCGTCCGCGCTCGCAAAGCCTGACCAAATATGGTCATAAACGGACTCTCACCCTGATGGAGGGCCCGGTATATAAAGGGGCCGACAGAGAAGCCGGCACCGCTACTCTAACGTCGCTTCTACTACCTACATACTATAACTAAGCGTACCTACTGACCCTACATCGTATCTACGTGTATCCTGGTCCCAGCCACGGGTAAGCACTACATTTACTGCGTTAGCGTACTGCCCATCTCTCTACCTGCTAGCTGAGGCCGGCTGACGCCGCCTGCCTGACTCTATTGGTTGTGGCTCTCCTAATGCTGCTTTCCTTCAGGTTCCAGGTTCACCTTGAGACTCCGGCTACGCTCCTAGACCGCTACACATTCCTGCATCGCCTTCGGTGTCACCTCGGCCGAAGAGTCTGGCCTGCCCTGCTCATCGTACTCGCACCGCCGGCGTCTGCTAGCTGAACCAACGGCCTGCGAAGATCTACCGCTATGCGCAGCCTTCGAGCAGCCTGCCTTCACACTACCCGAGGGAACAGCGTGGGAGACTGCAGCCCTTAGTGTTCAGGCCAGTGTCGTGTTGTTGGTCGGTCATACTCGTGGCAAGGGAAGTGAGACAATACTCGGCAATAAACGCATATAGAACCTTTTCTGCATTTTACTACCAGAACCCGTTACAGTGGCGCTACGTGGTTTATTGTCTCGCTTTCCGTGCTCGAGTTCTCTTCTAGCAGGTCTCCATTATTGTAAGCGAGGAGGTGCGGCTACAGTGAACCGGTACGTATTGTTGTACTAATTGTCTACCTTTTAGTGTAACTACCTACTACGTACTAGTTCGCAATTTTCAAGTCTAACGTTTTTCTAATTAGTCCTAACGGTCGAACTTTTACGCCTAATCGTAAAGTAGGCCATTTGTAAGGGCGGAACGCTTGCGCACTAAGTGTAGTGTGTAGTTTATACTTACGCGGTTTATTCATACACAATGGGCTCACACCCCATAAAATACTTTCTTTTAAATAAGAACGAGTTAGCTTACGAGGTTGCGATTAGAGGTGAGGAGCCGGCTACCTCTGTCCTAGGTCTGCTGAAGCAGCTCCCTAAATTACTGGAAGCCATTCCAAATGATGACATTTTGGAGTCGGGTCTAGCCATAGCGGTGGACTTCGAGGGCGCTGGCGAGGCCGTCTCTGAGCTGACCAAGCGAGTGAATTTATTAACCATTTCTTACGACGCGAACCTAGCTAGGAGGGCTACCGCACTGCGCAACCACATTTTCCATAGACTCCGTAGGATGGAACGTCCTACGGCGTATTCAAAACGAATAACCGAATTGTGCAGCCGGTTCGACAAGCTCTCGGCGGAGCTGTCCGCCATTGAACAATCAGGTGTTCGCTCAGCTGATGCTGTGGCTGAGGCCCAACCTGCGCCGTCTACCTTGACGCAGGCAGGGTTAGCCCCGGTATTGCATTGCAAGCATTTGAGAGTTAGCGAACTGTCTAAGCTAAAATACGACGGAACGGGATGCGTCCGAGCGTTCCTACAACGCGTAACCGAATTCCAAACCGCGCGTAATCTACCTTCCACTAAAATTTTATCATATGCCTCCGAAATATTCACTGGTAACGCACTTCACTGGTATCGCGGCCTAAAAGAATATTTCAATACATGGGAAGAACTCACTACTAAATTAATAGACGATTTCACACCGTACGATTATGACTACCGGCTATTAAATGAAATCCGCCGACGTACTCAAGGTGCTACCGAAATCAGCTGTTCGCTAGGCTGTCACCGTCAAAGCGATTGTCCGAACGCGAAAAGTTAGACATCCTATTGCATAACATACGTCCATGCTACTCACTAGTGCTAGCTCTGTCAATATCTTCAATAGACAGTATAGCAACACTGCAGACGTTATGTTTAAACTACGAACGGATGAAATGTTTGAACTCTCAATTCCGAGAACCATATTACAGTAACGACACGTTGGCACCAGACCTAGCTTACAGTCACAAACCTAATAACCGAGCGCGTAATAATTCCTACAATAATTATCCCGTTGCTACTATAGAGGGTATGTCCGAAAAACTCGAATACACTGAGAACAACGAACCTAGCAAACCTAAGTCTAAACCTAGCTCTGTCGCTCTAGTCACGTCCAAGTACTGCCCGCGCTGCCGTATCAATGATCACAGTTTGAATGAATGCAAACGCGATCGGTTCGCAATTTGCTTCAAGTGCGGCTGTAGGGATGTGACATTCCCTAACTGCCCGAACTTTAAATCAACGAAACCAAAAAACTAGTTGGTCAGGGTCGGGGCGTGTCAAAATCTAAATTAGGTTCTACAACCTATTTAACCAATTTTGACAAAGATGATTAGAGAAATTGGCTAAACACTCTAAAAGTGTATTTTTCTAGCTATTCTGTCGCCTCGATCCTGGATAATAAACCTAAAAATGACCTACGGCCCTATGTTAACGTAACGATTAACAGTTTACCTATTTGTGGATTGCTCGATTCCGGTTCAGCCATTACAATTTTAGGTAACAACTCCCATCTGGAGGTAATTACTAAAACCGGGTTAGAAATACAGCAGTGTCACAACAGTAATTCCATTCGGACCGCGAATGGAAATATCTTGTTGCCGCGCGGTCTTATCAACTTACCCACTACTTTTAATAATCAAACCCACTTATTGAAAGCTTATATTATTCCAGAAGTTAAAAGTAATTTAATTTTAGGCATCGATTTCTGGAAACTATTTAAATTACTGCATAACCATATCGCATCCGTATGCATGTCTAAAACAATGCCGTCTAGTGTGTTAAGTGAAAATAAGCCGAGTAACACGAACGTAGTGCAATCTTTTAGCGAGTTGAGTGAGTCACAACAAAGAACGGCTAAGTTAATTATAAAGCAATACGAGTCGATTTCTACTGAAAAAACCGGTTTAGGACGAACTCACTTAATAGAACATGCAATAGACACTGGGGATTCTGCGCCGATACGCCAAAGATATTATAGGTTACCGCCGGCGAAATTAAAAATAATTATTGACGAATTAGACGAAATGCTTGCATTGGGAGTGGTAGAAAAATGCGAAAGTCCGTGGTCGTCACCAATTTTACTAACGCCTAAGAAGGACGGTAAACTAAGGTTTTGTTTAGATAGTCGGAAACTTAATTCTATTACTAAAAAAGACGCGTACAAACTACCTTACGTATCCGAAATTTTAGACAACCTTAGGAACGCTAGATATCTAAGTAGTATAGACTTATCTAAGTCCTTTTGGCAGACGCCTCTTCGCGAATGTGATCGTGATAAGACTGCGTTCTATGTGCCTACTAGAGGAACATTTAGATTTGTGACTATGCCGTTTGGTTTAACGAATGCGCCTGCGAGACAACAGCGTTTGGTGGATCACTTGTTTACGAACAGTCCTGAGTTCGAAAACTCTGTATTCGTTTTTTTAGATGATATCGTGCTTATATCGCCATCTTTTAATGCTCATGTGTCACTATTAAATAAAGTATACGAAAAATTAAAATCGGCCAACCTTACAATAAACGTAGAAAAATTTAAATTCTTCCGTGATGAATTGAAGTACTTGGGCTACGTAGTAAACTCTAAAGGATTACAAGTAGACCTATGTAAGGTGAAATCCATTCTTCAATATGCTACGCCTAAGAATAAAAAAGAAGTCAAAAGGTTCTTAGGCATTGCATCATGGTATCGGCGATTTATACCTAATTTTAGTACTATTGCCGGTCCTTTGAACAAACTTACTTCTACCGGTAAGAAAGCTGCACCATTCCAGTGGTCGGTGGAAGCTGATGACTCGTTTTGTAAACTAAAACAATTGTTAAGCTCCGCACCAATATTATCGTGTCCCGATTACGATAAACCTTTTCAAGTTCACACAGCTGCGAGTGCGAGCGGCATCGGTGGGTTACTTACACAAGAAATAGATGGCGTGGAACTACCTATCGCTTACATGAGTAGGTCACTAAATGCACAGGAACAAAACTACAGTATAACAGAACGGGAGACATTAGCAGTTCTAACAGCCCTCAAATATTGGCGTTGTTATTTAGATAACGGGTTAAGGTTTGTTGTGTATACTGACCATTCCGCACTTAAATGGTTCCTAAGCTTGAGCAACCCGACTGGTAGATTAGCTCGGTGGTCGGTTCGTCTGTCAGCCTTTAACTTCGAAATAAAGCATCGGCGCGGCGCAGATAATATTATAGCCGATGCGTTATCACGATCCCTACCTGTAAATATAATTAACGCGAATAATAATAATGTGAATGACCCTAATGTTGAAACTGATCAATGGTATTCAGCCACCTACAATGGTCGTTTATCTTCGCCTAATGACTATCCAGACTATTCTTTTAAAAATAATAAATTGTATCGTTTGATTAAATCTAGGTGTATGCTACTTAAGGAGTTCGAATGGAAAGAAGTACTACCTTCTTCTGATCGAAATAATGCCATATTAGAGAACCATGCCGAACCCACTTCGGGCATTTCGGTATATTCGGTAAAACTTACAAGCGCTTAGCACTGCGTTACTATTGGCCCAAAATGCGCGATGACGTAGTTAAGTTCATAAATTCTTGCGACACTTGTATCGCGCACAAACATCAGAACCATGCACCATTGGGAACCATGGGACGACCCAAAGTGTGTTCACGACCCTTCCAAACCATTAGTGTAGATTTGGTGACTACCCGTCACAAGAAAACAAAACGCCTACATCTTCGTAGTAACTTGTTGTTTTAGTAAATACCGTCTACTTTTTCCTATCAGGCGCGCAACTGCTGAAATAATAACTAATATTTTGGAAGAAAAAATATTTTTAGTTCATGGCATACCATCTACAATTATATTGGACAATGGTAAACAGTTTGTCAGTGCTACTTTAAAAGCTATGTTGCGCAAGTACAAAATCCCTAATTTTCATTATACTCCTAAATATTCCCCACATGTCAATACGGTCGAACGCTATAATAAAACCATTGGTTCTACCTTAGCGGCGTTTGTAGGAAATGACCAGAGATTATGGGACACTCTCCTACCTAAGGTGCAGTTTGCATTAAATACTGCAGTTAATGAAGTCACGGGCTATACACCTAGTTTTTTAGTCTATGGACGTGAATTAGTTCCATGCGGCTCACACTATGTCGACACGGACGCTGATTATATAGTATACATACCTAGGGACGATTACGCAGAAAACATAGGTCACTTATCAGGCATATTTGACAAAGTTCAGGCACTCCTCATTCAAGCTCATGCTAGGAATTCCCAAACGTATAATTTACGCCGTAAACCAGCTGAGTTTAATGTGGGAGACACTGTGTGGAAAAGGACTTTTTATCAGAGCGACAAGGATAAGTCCTTCTGTAAGAAACTAGCCCCTAAATTCGTGAAGTGCACAGTGATTAATAAAAAGTCGCCTCTCGTTTACGAGTTGTCGGACGCGTCTGGAAATTCTATTGGGTTTTGGCACATTAAGGACCTAAAACTTAAACACTATGGTGCCTAACTGTTTGTTACAAACCGTTGAATACTTTCCCTTCCTTCTCTCTATATGCCGTCTTAGCTTGGACAGTAGCGGACTCATAGCAGCTAGTCAGATTTTCCTTGTTAGCCACGTAAAATCCTCTCCTAAGGCGGGCGGTATTGTAACGTATGTCCGGTACTTACCGCGTTGTGTCACAGTACCGCCCATACGCTCGGCCAATCAGAGAAAGCCATCGTCCGCGCTCGCAAAGCCTGACCAAATATGGTCATAAACGGACTCTCACCCTGATGGAGGGCCCGGTATATAAAGGGGCCGACAGAGAAGCCGGCACCGCTACTCTAACGTCGCTTCTACTACCTACATACTATAACTAAGCGTACCTACTGACCCTACGTCGTATCTACGTGTATCCTGTTAGCGTACTGCCCATCTCTCTACCTGCTAGCTGAGGCCGGCTGACGCCGCCTGCCTGTCTCTATTGGTTGTAGCTCTCCTAATGCTGCTTTCCTTCAGGTTCCAGGTTCACCTTGAGACTCCGGCTACGCTCCTAGACCGCTACACATTCCTGCATCGCCTTCGGTGTCACCTCTGCCGAAGAATCTGGCCTGCCCTGCTCATCGTACTCGCACCGCCGGCGTCTGCTAGCTGAACCAACGGCCTGCGAAGATCTACCGCTACGCGCAGCCTTCGAGCAGCCTGCCTACACACTACCGGAGGGAACATCGTGGGAGACTGCAGCCCATAGTGTTCAGGCCAGTGTCGTGTTGTTGGTCGGTCATACTCGTGGCAAGGGAAGTGAGACAATACTCGGCAATAAATGCATATAGAACCTTTTCTGCGTTTTACTACCAGAACCCGTTACATAGTTTAACATTATTTATCCCTGATCATATCATTGTTCACTTGTCACCTTTACAAAATTCTTTCTACATTTGCATTCCTTCACGCGTTCTACTAACTTATGTTAAGAATAACGATCTGGAAAATAGAGGTAATTAGCGGTCATGGTCAGTATACCAATAGATTGTTTCTTACTGCTGGTTCGTATACCGTTGTCGTCATGCTCACTAAAATGTCATTTCTTGTGGTGGCGTCGTGTGTCGGGTCATCCCTGTCCCTCTAATATGGCGAGAGAGATAATGGCTGGCACACGCGTCATACTCGTGAACGGGTGCTACTTGCGATGACTGGTCGATGACGGTCTTGCGGGCTGGTATTAGATTTTAATATTTAACTGCATCATTTCCATCATGGTTCTGATCACTGTCGCGGATTGCCTGCATTATTAGGTATATATAATGTAAGTGGTTGCTCCTGTTTCACCATGTCTATTCTGAGGAGGCTAACCAAAAGTATTATGCTTGAGTATTATTATGTACAGTAAATAAATACAAGTGATATAGAAGGTGTAACAGTTGCAGCACCTTACAAAATGTAAATTGTGTATTATGCAAAACCTGGCGATGAAAAAGAGTGACCGTGAGTTTTATTGCCCGTTCTTTCTCATGGTTCTACCTATTGCTTTGCGAACGTGGCAGTAAATGTAAATGTAGAAGCATACAGTAATAATGTTTTAAATTTGACGTTCATAAGCGTCACATTGTGACCCAAATGAATAAAGGATTTTGAATTTGAATTTGAATTTGAAGAGCGCTTGTATACGTTAAGAAAATTCACCGTGTCTGCGGCAGACAAGACGAATTCTTCGTGTACAGGACAAGAATTTTGTCTGTTCTACACACGAAAACTTTGGTGTCTTCCGCAGACAAGACCAATCGGAACGTATACACGACAAGATTTATTTTGTGCAGTCGTCAGTCGGGCGTAGAGTGCGCAAGTAATAACAAATCTGATAATAATTTTCGTTTATTTATAAAAATGTTAACTACAAAGCAAAAAATAATGATAATTGCATAATATATCGATGCCTTACGGCCAAAAGAGGCTAACCGCCACTTAAGAAACTTTACAGGAGAGTAGTTTAAAGTTCAAAATAAGTGAAAAAAAATCATAGAAAATTTTCTGTACGTTCCTAAAGTTTCAAAATTTAACCATATAGTTTTTGATTAGGTCTCTACGAAATGACATTGTTAATTAAAACAAATCACACTCCTAACACTATTTACTGTCGCTTACCCTCAAATGGTCCTAATTATACTAACAGGAAAAAACATCGTAAATGAAAACAACCCAATTAATGAGTTCCAACCCAAATGATTTTACTGCACCATTTATTTTATTTCTGTTGAAGAAAAAAAGCATACCTGTGGTTTTTCTGTTCATCAAGTGGAGCCAATATGACATAACCGGCTATTGGTTAATGGCAGAAGAACAAGGAAATTGTGATAAGTTAATTATCTATGAAAAATACTATAAGCGCTTTTATACAACGCGAAAGCACAATGTGATTAATTCTTATAAAATTATACATACATACTTACATACATGCTTTAGAGTTTTACAAGTTTTTAAACTGGCTAACCGACTAAGGTATGAATTAAAAAAAAGAGAAATTGTGCTCAATCAGTCTTTATTTTAGAAAATTAAACAAAACAATTGTTACTCATTGTAAGTTAGTCTTGGATTATACATTCATGCTGACATTCTAGGTATAACAAAAAATATAAACTTAAAATGTCGTACCTAAGGACCACTTTTAGGTATGACGGTAGGCGTTTGGTCCTCGTCATCCGCATCTCTGCGTCTACAGTTGCCGTAAATCGCCTCGCTACGTCCGTTGCCCGGGGAGTCCTCCACAGCAACGAAACTACCCAAAACAACCGTGTCCGATGAAGACATGCGTCAGGCGGAAGGTGAGGACACCGTGGCGGCCTTCAGCCACTCTACAAAGAGTGTTCTTACTATAGCTTTTGCCGTGTATCCATTCATTTGCACTCGAGTGAATGGATGGGTATCCATTCACTCAATCGATAAAACAATGATGATGACACATGTTAAATTAGTCACGGTGACAAATCTTGAGGCAGAATAACAATTTGCAAAAGAGGTACCTACTAAGGGTCGGAACATATCTGACGGAAGATCCGTCGCGTTTTATCGGTCACGTAACGCAAATACATACAAATGTATAGAAAAACGTTCAACTTTTACGTCGTACGTACAGCGTCTGTTCCGTTTCCGTCAACGAATTATCCGTCGACGTCTCGCGCACCACGTACCAAGTGATTTTTGACCTTTGAGTAAGGAATATACATGGAGAGGGCAAATAGTACATATAGAAAATTACATTATACACATATATACGAAATCGACATAAAGCCACCAAACAGTGTTGTCTCGTTTTGTCTTAGGGATAGTTCTGTCAGAAGAAAGAGATAGCCATAGTTTACTGAATAAATTAATCATGACGATATTTTATTAGAAATGTCATTCGTGCCAATGTCGCCATATTTTTCGCCAAGGTTTATGGTCCATCTGCTGTGAAATCGTTGTATATCGAACATAATAATTTTGTTTTTGTGCATAAAAATGTCTAAAAATTAGATGAATCAGTGCTTCAGGCTGTGTTTCATTACCGCATGTATGGTGCCATTCATGTCCGGTACTTTCTCAGCGACACAGTATTGATATGGGCTCTCAGAGAATATTTTGTTACATATTTGATACAAGGGTCGTCTTTCGCTTTGCCGCCCACATTTGCATTATGGAATAAACTAATCTGGCAAAAGATTTAAACTAACTAAAGTAACTTAGTACAAAAATGTATTATTTTCCTCTAACCGGCTCCATATCGATATCGATAATCATCCATTTTATTTGCCCAACGTCTCGTAAGTATGCACGCTAATTTCGTAGGTATGCACGCTAAATTCGTAGGTATTGGACATACCATATCCATGTCATTCCCAGATCGGTGATTTTTAAGATCGTAAGATTCCAGGGCCGCCAGATGTACTTACTTATTTTTTCAGAAACGAAATGTGTAGAATAATGTAGTGTTAGTATGTGATATGGAGTGTTTGTATACTTGCTAGCTTGGATCGTGTGCCAATTTTTAGGTATGAGGTGCTAAAAGGTCCACGGGAACAATTTCCATACATATCTACATTGAAAACATTTTGTGTCATGCGCTGCAACTGTAACCCCTTCTATATCATTTGTATACATTTTGTTAAAGACCGTAACCAAATCGTATCATCGTCTTTTATTCTTGAACCTCCATACCTTTAAAGGAAATATATTCAAATAACGCTTGTTGGCTACTATAAAAAATCTCCGAAGTCTGACATATTTTTAATAGTCAAACTCGAATTGCAATATAAATCACTACAGGACTTCAGTGACTACATAACATCAGAAGGCCAATTCTCGTATTTAACAGAGACTGACACTGAATTTTGACTGAACTGCGATTTAATTTTGAATTGACTCACAATTGGTATTCTGCTCCACTTAATCTCCTTATAGTATAATTTCGATATAATCAATTTATAATCTCTTGTTGATCTTAGAGGCAATGACAAAAACTCAAAAACAAAAACATGAATTTTGCCATTGTATGGGAAAATACATTAATAGGAATGGTTATTGGATGCCAATACGTTTACATGCCAAATTAAAATTAATATACAACTAAGTAATAAAATTTCGGTAAGTAAATATATTGGTTCCTTGGATCGTGTGAATTATTTTCAATAGGTATTCAATAATTAAAAAATTTAATATATTGAATATTAATTTTTTTAGAATACGAAATACTTAACATGTTTGCATGTTGTCCACCAGGATCTCCTAGCCAGATCCCCCAGAGGATCCTCGTGAACTCATTAGTTGTGAAATTGTATAAAAGCAATTAACGTTTACAAAACCAGTGACTATCAGAAAGTTATCAGCCATCGATAGGGATTACAAAAATCAGGTGCATGCGATTTTCGACCTTATTGACGTAACTCAGAATTTATAATTTTAATAACGTATCAATGTCAGAAAGCAAGAAAATACCAAAAAGAAGTTTATCATGAATTGTCAATAAGGTCGAAAATCGCATGCACCTGTTTTTTGTAAGCCCTATCGATGGTTGATCATTTTATAGTCATTTGTTTTGTAGACATGAATTTGTCTTACACAATTTCTTTTTAAACTTTTTATTTTAGATACCTATCCCCGTGGTAAAACTAGTGGCACATAATAGCTAAAGGCGATTCCTATGTTTATTAGCAAAATAGATCATAAATATTACCAGAAAAATATTCAACACTATTAGTGGTATCGTTGGGAATGTCAAATAAATCACGTCATCACGTCGTGTCCTTGGTAACAAATGTATATTAAAACTAGAAATACCTTACCTGCTCTACTAATAATTAGCAGAATACCGTTCACACTAGTTCACACTTGGTTCAACTTTCGATGTAGTCCCGATCTCATTCAAGTGTCAGTTAAGTTACGAGAATACCATTTATGACGCCGAGACTAGATCGATATTGGAATTTGAACAAATATAATTACCAGAATTGGCCCTCAGGGCACACGAAAAATTATTGGGTAAAGGAATATGACAGTAAAATATTGAGCTGCCCTGAGTGCGGCCCTCCACGAACAAACTGATATGTGTGCATAATATCCACGCTTTCAGCTCAATGTGTGCAGATACGCTCGACGCATTTTCCGTCAGATGTACGGTCGATTACGACGAGTCGGTACGACTCATTTGACGGAATAGACGCGACGTAAGATACGTTCGACGCATCTTCCCTAATATATGTGCAAAACAAACGTGAAGTTTTTATTCTCTCACTCTAGTCATAGTCTACTCATCTCTCTAGTCCCATAGGCAATTCGACACAACAGAGTCATATCAGTCGCAGGATTAACTCTTGACTGTTACTGAGAATTCATCAAAAATCCAATAATTCCTTGCTGGCCCAACCTGGGATTCGAACCCTTGATTATGATCCTAAGCCAGGCCAGCCAATAAAAACTCTGTAGTAGGTACTTATTTAACCATTCAGTATTGTCTGAACAAGATAGCAAAAGAATGACTTCTTACCTATAACACTTAAAATAACTAATTAGAATACACAATTATAGATGAATATAAAAGTCTATTAAAATAATCTTACTGTTTTATTTCCTTCGAAAAACTTCGCGCCAAACGGACTCGCAAGCACGGAGGTGCTTACGCCGCGGTGAATGTTCGCTGAGTAACGCTAACGACATTTCGTTCGAACGAAAGAGTGAGATAACCGACGCTGTTTGTCATTCTTCTGTAAGCTAACCGCCAAACCTTTGATTTACCTTGTTATCTAACCACCATACCAGATTTTTTTTTGGGAGGGGAAAAAAAGGGTAAGCGACAATGTAAGGCGGCATTCGTTTGGATGAATTATCCTAAGCGCCTTGGATGATTGATTTGGTGACTAAGGAAAATAAAAATAAACGCCAAATAAAGTCACGGAAATGAGGCCTAAAAGTAATAAATAACATATATTTTATCCAAAGGAACTGCCCTAATATCCTAACCGAAAGTTTGGTACACAAAGATTCAAGTAAAATTTGACTAATGTATTTTTTACAAAAAAGTATTTACAGCCCAAACTACTTAACGTTCAAGTAAAGAAAAAAATATTCAAAGCCAAAATTGCTTATCTTACAGTTTTGAAATATTATTTTTATCCAACCACCATAATACAAAATACACCAAAAATAACTGTCGTTTATGACGAAAAACTTAGTGTCCGAACCTCAATTCCTTTACCGCCTAAGCGACAAAAAGTTTGTCCTAGAGCCACGAAACTTAGATCATTAGACGCAGAAAAAAAAGCCGATTCTAACCATATATATAAGTCGATTTCGCCAAAAATGTCGCTTACCCCCTTTTGGCCGGAATGCATCGATATTATTATTATAACAAAATGAAAAAGGAAACAAAAAACCGGTCAAGTGCGAGTCGGACTCGCGCACCGAGGGTTCCGTACAAACCTGTAGATATATAAGTAAAAGTTAACCAGTCATAGTTATGGTATTTTTATTGCCAAATGAAATCCATAACATTACAGTATGGAAAGCTGGAGGAGCATAAATTAAAGAAAAAGGGGTCTTTGTCGTTTGTAATCAGTCATCCTTTATTTTATATTAACATATATCGCTTATTTTATAATATAACTTAAGTATCTATACCAGCCTTGCAGCAACCTTGCAAAAGTCTGCTGATGAATGATGGTAAGATTTTTTATCAAAGTTATTGATTTACAAAGTTTTAGTGACTATTAGAAATCTATTACAAAAATACTTATAAAGTACAGAATAATTAGCAAAAAGGTTTGAAGACTATGTAATTATTTGAAATCTCAATCTCAATCAGCCTATCGCAGTCCACTGCTGGACATAGGCCTCTTCCAACACGCACCACAGCACACGGTCCTCAGCAAATTTCAAGATTTTGAGTTCACGGGAAGTACCCTGTAGGTTTTGATTCCCTTGAGAGTAGTCGCGAGTTTGAAAATATGATTGTATTGCTCTTTCTTTTGATTGCGTAGATATAGAAGTTTGATTTTGTTACAGCCTAAGAGTGATAAATACCTGAGTATTTCATATGAATTTCAATTTAATACCTCTAAGCGTTCATGAGAAAGGGGTAGTAACTTTAAATTTATTAAAAATATTTTTTATATGCTGTAACTAAAAAAATATGGTTTTCGCAATTTTTCCTTTATAAGTGATATAAGACGTTACTTCGTACCAAATTTCAAGATTTTGAGTTCATGGGAAGTACCTTATAGGTTTTGATTCCCTTGCGAGTATTCGCGAGTTTGAAAATATGATTATATTGCTCTTTCTTTTGATTGCGAAGACATAGAAGTTTGATTTTGTTACAGCCTAACGGTGTTATATACTTGAGTATTTGCTATGAATTTTAATTTAATACCTCTACGCGTTCAAGAGTAAGGGGTAGAAACTTTAAATTTATCAAAAATATTTTTGTTATACGATGTAACTAAAAATTTACTGTTTTTGCAATTTTTCTTTATAAGTGATATAAGAAGTTGCTTCGTACCAAATTTCAAGATTTTGAGTTCACGGGAAGTACCCTGTAGGTTTTGATTCCCTTGCGAGTAGTCGCGAAATTGAAAATATGCTTATATTGCTCTTTCTTTTGATTGCGTTGACATAGAAGCTTGATTTTGTTGCAGCCTAACGGTGTTATATACTTGAGTATTTGATATGAATTTCAATTTAATACCTCCACGCGTTTAAGAGAAAGGGGTAGTAACTTTAAATTTATTAAAAATATTTTTTATATGCTGTAACTAAAAATTTACGGTTTTCACAATTTTTCCTTCATATGTGATATAAGACGTTACTTCTTACCAAATTTAAAGATTCTGAGTTCACGGGAAGTACCCTGTAGGTTTTGATTCACTTGCGAGTAGGCGCGAGTTTGAAAATAAGCTTATATTGCTCTTTTTTTTTATTGCGTTGACATAGAAGCTTGATTTTGTTGCAGCCTTACGGTGTTATATACCTGAGTATTTGATATGAATTTCAATTTAATACCACCACACGTTCAAGAGAAAGGGGTAGTAACTTTAAATTTATTAAAAATATTTTTCTTATATGATGTAACTAAAAATGTATGGTTTTCGCAATTTTTCCTTTATATGTGCTATAAGGCGTTGCTTTGTACCAAATTTGAAGATTCTGAGTTCATGGGAAGTACCCTTTAGGTTTTGATTGCAATGCAAGTTTGAAAATATGCTGCAATTTGCAGCATATACGGCTGTATTATAGAAGTTTGATTTTTTTACAGCTCTATGAAACCGTAGATTCAAGTATTTAGTATAAATTTCAGTTTGATACATCCACGCATTCCTGAGAAAAAGGGTCTTGACAGACGGACGGACAACAAAGTGATCCTATAAGGGTTCCGTTTTTTTCCTTTCGAGGTACGGAACCCTAAAAACTAGAGACTTTACTGGGTTCATCCAATTATTCAAGAGAAAAATGAGTTTGGTGGGTTCATTACCTTTTACCGTCTAATGCGACAACATGAGGAAAATTTTTTGGATTATTTTCGCATGAAAATAAGATGTTGACGTTTTGTCCCACAATACCGGTTGTCCCTCTACTAAAGTTATAAGTAACTCATCAGCCATTTTGTAATCTACGCTGCAGTACGCGTCCACACCAACCGCACAACAAAAACTACCCACAGATCACTACTTACCTGGCTGTGTGAACCCTACTACTCCGCCCTCCCACCGCTCCGCAACAACGTTCGCCGCGTCGTGTCTTGGGTAGACAAGATTTTTTTCGTGCACCGCTGCGAGCAGTGTACACAGTTCTTTTCTAGTTACGACACGAATTCTTGCATAGGCCCGGAGTATTTTCTTACCGTGTACAAGCGCCGTAAGGCTACTACGCTACCAGGCGTCACGCTGTCACACGGTGTACATATCATATAATATTATTGTGTAGCGTTCTTGGTAGAGATGCTCCATTTGGATCAAGCTCAAGCTTATTCGATATAGCAACTTTTCGATGTAGTTCACAGTGTTATCAGCTCTCTCTGTTATTGGAAACATAATGCAGAAGTAATCATAGTAAGAGATAAACAGAGTGCTACGCAGCGGGTCTCGAAATAAACCCCACAGTGCGCACGGTTGGCGTAGTGGTTTAAGCGGCTGCCTCGCCGCTTGACACTGAGCCGAGTATTGTGGGTTCGATTCCCACACGAGACAACACTTAGGGTGATTTATAAATTGTTGTTTCGAGTCCGGGTGTTCATTGTGTCCGTTAGTTTTGTGTTTGTAAAGTCCCCCGCGACATAGGATTTAGCCCTAATTGTCTGTAAAAAAAAAACATTGTTATTTATCACTTGCTAAATGGCTTGTGGGGAAACCTATAGAGGTTTCCTACAGGTTTACATGTCCTTCGAGAACTCTCAGACGTAACACGTCATAGAGTTTTCGAAAGACATGTGAGGTGTGCTAATCTGTACTAGGCCTGCGTGGTACCTCCTTCTACTGAAATTATCGGTTAAACAGTTTTTAACAAGTAGGTCTTTCAATATTATTATCATAATGATAATATTTGCAAGATACCTGTTGATGTGTTTCTTGTGCACATCCATTCACTCACATGCACTCGAGGAAGCAGAATATACTCTATATAGGGAGGAATTACAATAACATAGAGCCATAACTAAGTAAGTCGTAAGTCACAAGCTTATCACCGTTGCATAAATAAATCTATTGACCTAAGAATTAAACTCGAAACGCAGAATATACGAAAGGAACTTAAAAGGATTGTATAGAAATTTGTTATTAATATGAAACAACTATTTATCTGTTTTTATTTATAACTTAATTTATAGGGACATAATAATAAAACATAATTTTGTATCTGAAGCTTAATCTAATCTAACCTAATCTAATACAAAAAAACATAAAAAAAATCTAAAAGTCAAAATATTTATAAGGTTTAGGCGTCGTAAAATGCCTCCGCATCAATGTCATCGGGTAACGTGCCCAGAAGGCTGGCAGCATTGCCACGCTGGATGGCAATGCTGATTCTTTGAGCAAAGAATAAACCAGCCTTCTGGTCATGTGAGACGTCGATTAAAAACATATGAAACAAACAATGATGTATAGCGAACTTTTTTCATAGTATCCTGCATAAGGAATATCTAGAAAAGTGATTTAAGTTTTGTTTCATGGTAAAAATGCCAGTTGCTGCTCGTATTATATTTTTTGGTGCTAGCCTGTTAGACGGAAAAGTGTGGAGCACTCAGGCGGTATTCGGGACATACAAGCTATTAGAGCAAATATGTGTCCTGCCTTTAAACAACACTAAAAAAATATCAACTTCACATAATCTGCATTGTCACAGTTTAGGTAAGTTCATATTTCAAGCTGTGGTTTGTATCCCATTATACCTACTTATCAGAATAAAGTACATAGCTTTGTTACAATCAATTTGTAGTATAGGAAGTTCATGGTTGGGAAATTCAGATCTTTAATTTTAAGACTGAATTTCATCTGTTGCCGCAGTAAAAACATTGTTATAAAACTAAAGTATCATTGATATGAAAGTTGGATTAAAATGGAATTAAGGTTTTACTCGCCTATGTGGAGGAAGAAAGGTGTGGTGTTTCTCCAACTATAGGGAGGATCCACTAACCAGGCTGGGTGATCTTGCCTGGTGGACTGTCAGTTCGACGGACGTGTTTGAGAAGTCCTATATATAGTCAACTTCGTGTGCAAACCTTTGCTTGTGCGATTCAGCACCTTGTTTCCGTAGAATCGTGACCGATAGATGTCGCGGTATGGTTGTTGTTGAGACTTCGTGGTCGCTCGCTAGATGGCCTCAGTTCTATGTAGCTACCGCTACATCACTCCCCCTAAGACCGGAGGTTGATCTTGAAGGTGATGAGTCAGCTATCGATGCTTCTGAGGGGCGTGCCAGTGCCAGTGGAGAGTAGATACCACTAGTTCCAGTGAGTTGGAACTGTGTGCGGTGCGCGGTGAACTATCCCAGTGAGTCGGGATAGTGGCTTCGCAATGGTCCCACGGTGAGTCGGGGAGAGGTTGCGAAGGTGATGTGCAGTCACTGATGAGCAGTGAGCGATGAGCAGTGAGTGTCCCACAGTGAGTCGGGGAGTTGCTGCGTGGCGGCTGCGTTGAGGCTGCGTAGTGGCTGCTTTGTTGCTGCGTAGTTGCTGCGAAGTGGTTGCGTAGTGGCACTGCTGCGTGGACGGGAGCGATGTGCGTTGCTTACGAGGACCATGTGTGCAGTGAGGCGTGTCTTGGCGCTGGAGAGGCTGCAGGGAAGACCAGGCATGCAAGTCTGCATGGCCTACGGTTGGACCCTGGCGGAAGATGCTGGCTGGCGGCGACTTGATTTCCGCCCATCGGGTGACGTGCGGAGTGAGGCGAGGCGAGGATGACGACGAAGCTGCTGTTGCTGATCTGACCGGTGAAGGTTGCTTCTGATCACGTCGGGGTCACCAATGTGGAGGAAGAAAGGTGTGGTGTTTCTCCAACTAGAGGGAGGGTCCGATGCTCAAATCGCGTATACCCCGGTATCAAGCGGCTCGTTATTCATTTCTAGCCGCTAGTTTCGGATACTACCGGCTTACGAGCCGCTCGTTTACAACTATAGGTCACGTCGGAGTCACCAATGTGGAGGAAGAAAGGTGTGGTATTTCTCCAACTAGAGGGAGGATCCTCTAAACAGGCTGGGTGATCGTGCCTGGTGGACTGTCAGTCCGACGGACGTATTTGAGAAGTCCTATATATAGTCAACTTCGTGTGCGAACTCTGCTTGTGTGATTCAGCACCTTGTTTCCGTAGAATCGTGCCCGATAGATGTCGCCGTATGCTTGTTGTTGAGACTTCGTCGTCGCTCGCTAGATGGCCTCAGTTGTATGTAGCTACCGTTGCACCTACAAACCAGCTCAAAATTCAATAGTAGAACAATAAAATGATAGTGAACTTGTTCGTAAGTTTATTCCATCATTCAGAGCGTACCGAACTCCTAACTCATGCCGAGATACACTGACTGCATTAGAAGATTGCTCTTCCCTCTAATATGGAATACATTTCGTTTTTATAGTCCACTTGATGATTTCCGCGGTTACAACCGCGTTATTAAAGGCTACTGCTCCGCTCCTATGGCTTATAGCGTGATGTTATGTAGCTTATAGCCTTCCTCGGTAAATGGGTTAACTAACACGGAAATAATTTTTCAAATCAGACCAGTTGTTCCTGAGATTAGCGCGTTCAACCAAACAAACAAACTCTTCAGCTTTATATATTAGTATAAGATAAGATGTACATTTCACTTCCTCCGCATAATGAAAATTTTTACGTGATCAGATTGTAATCTGTCACGAGAGAGAATACTCCCCGTATGGCTATAATTACAGTGGTAATTGCAAATCTTGCGGCCTTACGAGTGTCGATAGATCACGTCAGAATATGCGTAGGGCTATTTGGGCGGCGCGCGGGTACCTACAAAATTAATTCAAAACGTTTTGTGAATGGCCACAAAATGATAAATTTGTATACGCGACACGTCCACACCATCCGCCGTCTCGTCTGTACAAAGCGCCGCAATGCTCCTAATTGCAGTAATTATAAAACTCTTCGCTCGTTGATGAAAGTAATTTTTCTGTAGCGCCTACCAATTAGGCGTTACCAATTAGTGCGAAGAGGGGCAATTTGTAACATGAACCCAAATTATGAGGGAATATATTTGCTTGCGATACAGAAGCGTGGTCAGCGGTGCTTTGTTACGATAGACTTGTGAACACACAGAGTGTGTGTTCATATTTTGTCAGTTTGCGTATCTCAGTAAATGTTTGGTTTACTTTGGTTTGCTCGCTTTTGATGCGATGTATCTGCGCGCGTTGTAGCAAAGAGAATTTAACTAAACTTATAACCGCGCTTGAAGAGACACAAGCCCTAATTAGGTAACGTTAATAATGTTGTTTTTAATCGACGTTTCTTTACGTTGTTTGTTTAGGTCGGAAACGGTATAAAAAGCAGACGTTAATTTTAAAAACATTTAGATTCGCTTTCCATTCATTTTATTGATAGCTCATTTAGTATTTGCAAGCTTTAGTGTTCTATGAATCTTGTTAGTTCTAAAGAGTAATTAGAGCAATATAACTTTGTTTTATAATCTTTGCCTACTTTGCCTAAGTTAGCTCTGCACAACATTATAATGTATAAAAGCTAAAGGTTAGTGGGTAGGAGTTTAGTTGTCAAAGTTATGTGCGTATTAAAAAGTTAGTTATAGCTGACGAAGGTAGACCACTTAATAGATGGATGTAGAAGCCCGAGGTAAGTAACGGTAGGCTTCATAGATAGTTTACGTTTAGTAACTTCTATACACAACATTATTCGTAATAAATTGTTTAGTACATCGGTGCGAATTACTTAAATAAACTTAGCGGTAACGCCAAATATTGTAGATATTTTGATGGGTCCATCCGTGGGATCGCCACCTTGTCGTGGTGGGGGGACTCAGTAATCGTGGCTTGGACACCCGCGGTGAAGCTAAGAGAGATCCCGTGAGTGGACGCTCCGCGTGGCCTGAGAGGGGCCTGAGCACGGTGCGTCTGTCCCTCGCAGGCGGGCGCGTTTGCGGGAGAGAGGGGCGTGTCGGTGTTGCGTTGCCGCGCGCCGCATCTCGATCAAATGGGGGCGTACCATTGTTGCGTCGCGGTGGGGCCTCAGAGGAAGAGGAGATGTGGTGTTGCCAGGTTGTCGTCCTCCCTATCACCTGCAGCCGCTGGGTGTTTTGGCGGCGGAGCCCAACACCTTCATCCGCCGCCAAGGGGGTTTTGTTCGGGGCCCGCCTGACCATCTGGCGGGCCAATACCGGTCGGGGGTAGCGACGAATGCTTCGGCGATACCCGACCCTCCGAAACAAGGTACATGAGGAAAAAAGGGCATTTTCATGGGCAGATTTTCTTTTTTGTTTCTTTATAATGAAATGATGGTACTAAATGACAAGACTTCAAGTTCCACTGAATTTCTTTGGGTGGTACATGCTGGTTACATTATAAAGGCCAGTACAATCCTGTCACAGGAAATCGATGCAAAATATCAGTATTGATACTGTTTGTATGGCGAGTAAGAGCGCTGGAGGCCCAAACCTCTTCTAATAGATAATGGAAGGTAACAACATGTTGCAAACTACGTTTAAAAATAAATGACTCAAAGTCACCTCAAAATATATAAAATAATCATTAACTTAAAAACGACTCGTTAGGTCTTGATCAAATTTAAATGAGACTACACTAGATGCACCAGCATTCAAATAAAATTGCTGCGCCTGGTAAAAAGTTCTGGAGTAAAAATACAGAAAATACCGAAGAATTCAGAACCACCTTCTTTCTTAACTCAGTTAAAGAGAACAAAGGAGGTGAGTATAGTTTGTCTCTCTTCTATCTTTCCTGTAGATGGCGATGCACAAATCTATTTTGCCGTTTATTTATCTCATATTGCCGTCCGTTCTGTAAAAAATTGTGTAAAAAAGGATGTTATCTTCTAAATATCCATCTAAGCATATTAAGCAAACTATACAACTAACGACGACCGGTTGGCGCAACGAGAGTGTAAGCGACTGCTAAGCCGAAGGTCGCGGGTTCGATTCCCGCACAAGTCAAACATTTGTGTGCATGAACATGGATGTTTGTCTTGGTCTGAGTGTTTCTATGTAAGTATAATATGTATGTATTTACAAAAAAAAAAGTATTTAAGGATGTTTATCCATTATCTAGTACCCATAGTACAAGCTCTGCTTAGTTTGGGACTAGATGGTGTTGAGTGAATGTGGTAGAATATTATTAATATATAATATAATAGTAATATCACTGGAGAAGTTATACAATTAAAGTTCCCAAAAGCTAATTTACTATTCCGTCTAATATTGCTTCAGGCGAACAATCACTTAATACTCACTCAATATAACCGAATATAATAAACCATAGGGTCTAGCTAGACTACATTAATTTCACAGGAGGCGGACCGAAGACTGCTTAAATTAAGTCTTGGACGATAAATCTTTTTGAGGCACGTATTCTATCGCATTAAATGCATTTCCCGGCTATTAACTGAGATTGAGACATTTAGACTACCGACGTTCTAGCTCGTTATTCCAAAAAGAAACAACGAATATTTTTGACAACAACTGTTGCTACTTGAATAACAGCGGCATCCTATAAATAGGCAAACAAAATAAACAATTTGCGACACCAAATTCTAGCTGTAAGTATACTTTTTACGTATTTCCTTTATAATGTTTGTCTAATACTTGGTACCCTCGTAAGGCCGAGACAGCTGTAGGGATATTGTAAATGTATGAAATGTTCAATGTTTTCATTAGATTTGTCTACATTTCGTGCGTGATATGGGTTGCATAGCGAACGAAAATGAGATGTGGCTGCTGCTGGAATTTGGCGTAATTTGAAATCTTTTCTTTTGTTCGTTTACTGCGCTTATAATTTTAATTTGTTCATCCTGAAAGTCAATTTCTTAGAAGAATGGTAGCGATAGATTTAATTTTTATATAAAATACTTCGATACTAAATGGAGCAATTTCTACTTATAACATAAGTGAATCGCTTTAGTGTTGAATCATTTTAACATGTAAGAATAGTTTAAACGTTAACATTGTAGTATAAAAAGTCTTAGGTATCAGATTCATTCAGGCCAGGAGGAACTCGCCATAAGCATATTTAAACGAATCAAAATTTATTTTTTCATGCTTCGATTACGAACACTGGGCCCCCTGGTTATTAAACAATACATTATGTTGCAATATATGCCGTAGGCAAATAAAACGTGCAATATAGGTTTAAACATTATTCTGTAATATGATATAGGCAAATAAACGTACAATAAACGTTAAGCGACAACGCGGCGGGTCAGTACGATGATGGTGGGATGAACTGAACACATGTAGGTGGGACTGGCCTATGCTAGCATAGGCATGTGGAAGGAGGAGAGGGAGGCGTTTTGCTGGCTTTGCCCTGCCGTGGGATGCTACAGGCTGAAAATAAAATAAATATAGGTTTACGTTTTCGAGTAGCGATAGCCTAGTAGACATTTAAAGACCTGCGAGCAGAAGTTCTCGGGTTCGAACTTACGACGCACACTGCCTTTTTAAAGATTTGAGCGTATCAAAGAGTTACTTGCTCTTTGTCCCGTACTTTGGAGAGCAGTGTATAAATACCCTAATCCTTCACAATCAGTCACAATATAAGCACGATCTTAAGCTACGTAACCTAACATGCACCTGATATAATGAAAGTTATTTATAAATAAGTCAAACACGTCTTCAATAAGTCCGGTACGAAAGCAGATTTTGCTTCTACATTCCAAAAAACAAATATTATCATTATCAAACAAGTATCACTCAATATCGGCATTAAATTTCCATGCATCTGTACAAAACGTAAGCTCCGATCATGTTACTGCCATACCACGTACTACAACAGATCACGCTGACGTAGTGTCGGCGGCGTATAAAGACGCTCTTATCTAACATTGATCCATAGGATATTCAGGCTTTGATGCCGTCATGTACAAACTTTGGCGGACACAGCCGAACATTGGCGAACATCTGGACAATGAATATTCATACGGCCTCTCAATAATCGAGTTCCTGATCGTTGGGAACATCCCCTCTGTTATTGTTATCAATATTAACAAGATCAAATTAGATAATCTCAAACATGCCAAACAAAATGGCTCCGTTGAAATCACAGCAAGAACCACTCTTGCTGTGATTTCGACGGAGCCATTTTGTTTGGCATGTTTGAGATTAACTAATTTGATCTGTCGCTTGTTGTTTGTATGTAAACTTTGCGTTGTCAGCGCTATGGTGTTCGTGTACCGGCAAGATTAAGGTGTTAAAATAATTGATCCGGCAACCACTTTATTCCGATGGGATTAAAACTGTAGTCGTGTAAATCATGTTAAATAAGTAAATTCGTAATAATATCTAGCATTTGAATATTTAGCATACAGTATGCGCAAGTAAAATGAATGATAGAATATTTTGAAAGAGTAATTCGGTATAATATGGTGAAGTTGAGGCTAAAATTTTATCAACTAGGTAAACAAACCGTTTTGCAGTAATTATTTATATCTAAAGAATACATAAAATGACAACCGAATTAAACAGATAGTCGCATTTTATAATAAGTGCCCGACCCCGAAACGTTAACGTGGCGTAATTTGAAAACTGTTTTCGTCACTCCTTCAAAAACGAGACGAGCCACGTCCCTTTTGCGGACAGCGGTAATTACTTATTTTATCACCTTTAGAACAAAATGTAACGTATGAGATATCATTATGCAACTCTTTCAAAAAGAAATACCTTCGCAGCATGTGAATATTTTTAAAATGAAGAACGCTGAAACGGAGTGTGTCAATCAATGAGATAAAAGTTTGTTTGTATTCCTTATTGAAATCATGTTTTATTAGTCAATATCTGCCTGTTTCATTAGCCAAATAACTATTCTTTATTTTCGCATGACTATGTCTACAACAAGCGGTCACTCATCCAATGAGTGATATTTTCAAATTTTGTTTAACTTTGTCGATCTTCACGAATGTCACTCAATCAACGCTAATCTTTTAATTAATTTTTAATCACGATAACACTATGTAATAGAATTTGCAATTTACGAGACTTACACAATTCAGCATAACCAGCTTTACCATAACAGACAAGACGTCAGTTCAAAACTTATCTAGCTAACTTTTACGTCCATAAAATGAAATAAGAAATACTTTTAGTGTAGTTTCCAAGAGACTCGCAGAAATATTGATAATACTTGGAGTATACATAATTCAGAGGAAATAGAAAGATAGAAAGAACTTTATTTGGTATTTGTCTGTGTAAGTGTCCATCATTTTTTTTTATCGAGCGGCGAGTTAAGTGACGCCAAGGGAGTCCGAGCGATGGCCATTAAGTTAAAATGCTCGCTTTAATGTTATATATTTTTGTTTTCACAACGATTTTTGTATAAATATTTGCGACTGGATTTCTTTCAGGATCAATTTGGTATGTTTGTAAAGATTAAATAGAAAGGTTTTCCTTCTACATACTAGTTAAAAAGATGTTTAGAATATCTATATAAAGAAAGTTCTAAGAATATTTGAGTATTCAAGTTTTTAGTTTATATATTGTTACAGGCAAACACTTATAATGTTGCAATGGTTTACTAAAATGATGTTATGGACAAAAATTACATATATTAGATGGGGAAAACGAGGCCATGATCAGAAAAGTTTATCCATTTGTTTTTAGACCAGTAGCAGCTGGAAGATTATATAGCAGCTGCAACATGACAACGTGATAAGAATAATAACGAGCTTGCGAGGATGGAGTAAAAGGTAAGTTGTGTGCTTCGCTACTACGCCATGCCGAGTCCTAGATTTTGCTACTACAAGAAAAGACATAATATAAGAACGTCTAATATTTGTCCGTCTCTACGTACTAGCTATTAATACTAATTTATTGGCGGTACTACCTACTTGTCAATTGTTTCATCATCAGCCTCTAACGGTCGACTGGTGGACTAGGGCTCTCCTTTGAAATAAGGATTTGGCCTACCTTACCACGCTGACCAAACGGGTTAGTATAGTGTTTGTATCAAGTTTTCCATCTCTTAGTGATGTTCTCTGCACAATATTCTCCATCTGTTAGCTCTTACGGCACCCACGGGACGATATGGAGTGGTGGCTAGGGAATGCAAATCTCGCGAGATTTGGGCTCAAGCGAGATCTCGCGAGTTTATGAAGCCAATCTCGCGAGATCTCATTCATCATCATTTTCGAGATCTCGCGAGATTGGCAGCTTTGTATGTTTTTTTTAAAATAATCGCAGTATTTGAATAAATTAGGACAAAAATAATAACCATTTTAAATTTATACGATAAACATTATTTTTCACGACTTTTTCTATAGACTTTTATGCTTCAAACATTGTTTGACGTGCCTATCTGTTTATATTTTTTAATAAACTTTTATGAAGTAAACTTTTACGGACGGATCTGTCAAATAAGAAATGAAAGAAACAACCAGTCTTCACTTCTAATATCAAACAAAAATCTTTTAGTAATAAAACATTTCTTTTATAATAAACAAAACAACAAGAGGTAAAAAAAAATAACTTATCATCTATGTTACTAAACTGAGGTATTCAATTAGGTAAATAAAACTATAGCTACTCAGTAGACCTTTTAGATATTACAGATTAATTAACAAAATATACCAATAAGACAGACTATTAGAAATTACAGATCTTAATTAACAAAATATACCAATCAAAGGAAAGATTGGTTCAGTTCAAATCAAAAGCCATTATTACGTATTATTTCCAAAGTAGCTCCTTCAGATGCACAAAATGTCCAAAGAATCGCCTGCTAAACGGCTTCCTTTTCTGTTGGCCAGCTAACCAGCCGCTGAGAAGGCCCTTTCGGATTCAACGCTAATTGAAACCGCAGTTCTCGGGCAGATATCCGCGAATTGCAAAAGTTTGCCTTTGGACCCCCCGGACTCGTTTAAATTCATTTCATTTTTTAGTAATGCCGATACCGACAGATTGCAACTCCGTCTGTGTCAGTTCGCGCTTCGAATAAGACGTTTTTTATGCTTGAGTGCAATCTCGTAAATCTCGCGAGATCTCGCATTGCATTCCCTAGTGGTGGCATTCCGTATTCTTTATTCATTACCACACCTTGAACTGTTTCATGATTGTAAAAATATCGACATTATATTTCGTGCTGTTAATTTAGAAATAAAATATTTTGATAATATGGAATTTTTCATTGGAATTTTATTATATAAAACGGCTCTTTCATTTTACTGTAGCTGCAGTAATATTGAAGCGGTATTCACTTTGTAGGAGACGATAATTTAATTTTTACCTCCTTTAACACTTTACTTTCTCGCGTACGCTATCTTTTAAATTGAACATTTTCTTTAACATGTGAATGTTACTAAGTCGGTATTTACATACTTAGTTCATTGGGAATTGAAAATGATGCTTCAAAGCGGTTGCTTAGTGTATTCGTTTTTGCTCTACAATTTGTCTAATGAAGGCCTTCCGATATCGACTCACACTGCGAAATACCTTTGAGATTGTATCTTACACGAGTTTAGTCAGAGGATCTGTAATAAGGATTAGAGAGGTGTGTGTGTGTGTATGTGTTTAATAAAGAAATGCTTAGTGGTGGCCGCTGTGTAATATGAATGAAAGTTTATTAGATGATACGTGGCAACACATGTGATGTTTAACTTTGGTTACTTGTTTGTATTACACGGTTTTGATAGTGATCAGTCTTTGGTATCTAAACAATTTGAGTTTATGTAAAAACACAATGCATTTACCTATATTTGTGTAGTTTGCAATATATGTATATGCAGCGATAACCTAGAAAGTTCTCACGGACGGCATTTAACATTGTGATGATAGCATCCTGGTCTCCTCACCATGTTTTCTGTCTTTACCCTTCTGAACGTCTTAAAAGAAACACTATGATAAAATTTGAACAAGCTAAGTATTATTTACGCAGTTTTTTATTTAACATAAAACAGCAGGAACTGGGGATTAGCATAGCAATAAGTGTTAAACGGTAAAAATGTGATGCAGACACCCATATACTTACATTGAAGTGAA
This sequence comes from Euclidia mi, assembly GCA_944739405.2. NCBI lineage: Eukaryota > Metazoa > Arthropoda > Insecta > Lepidoptera > Erebidae > Euclidia > Euclidia mi. The sequence goes on along the minus strand of OX123182.2, from coordinate 81,370,275 downwards.
AACTAATAATCGAATTGGACAGTACTTTCTGAAGCTCCTTTTTTCTCTAGTAGAAAACTTACGCATCAGCGTCGCGTTGCATTGCATCGATAAGAGCCACCGCAGACTAGCTTCTTTAAGCATCGGCGACCGGCGATTCGGTTGCTTTTTAGCATCCAGATCACAGATATAGATCTACATAGATAACGCAATTATCACGATTTGTATTGAAACCAAGCGTACCGACTTTTTAATACCTACTCAAATCACGAAGTCGAAGGGATGCGCGACAGTATCGCTTGTGCGATATTCATAGTCTCCTAACACACAACGTCAGATCAAACGTCCAAAGCAAACGCGGCAACGTAATGTGAATAAAGTTTACTTAACGGTAATTTATAGTTAGGTATATTCTGGTACGACACGCAGCTTGGAATACTTAAAAACAGTTTTATTATGAATTTACGCATAATATAATTTTAAAATAACTTACCTGTGATAGGAATTATGTTCCTGCCTTTGGGTGCTCGAAATTTTTGGGCTATTGCAGTTAATTATCACGCAACGAGGCATTTTTTTAGTTTTTTGCGGACGTTCGGCTGCAACAACGGACGCGCGGGGACTGAAGTTAGCGGCGACCAACCTCGACGCTTGGTCGGGGTTCAGACACGCGAAGTGCATGCATTTGCGTTATCTATGTAGATTTATGTCTGTGATCCAGATGCAGCGTCCGAATGAATACACCGCACACTGGAAGATGCCGATCGCAGTGACTTGTCACTTTAAATAATATCATAGGGGTCGTCCATTAATAACGTGATATTATGTATTGCAAATTTTAAACTTTCTCTGTGGTAAAGTGCTGTAGATACGTGGTTAGGTTAGGTCTTTTTTGATAGAAAGTCTATAAACAAATAAATTTAACCAAAAATACATTACAATGGTGTCGAAATTAAAGCTAAAATAAATAAATATTATACTCATTATTGTCTTCATCTCTTGCCCTGGTTACAATTTGTTTGGGTCGGCATGTATTTATTTATTTTATTAGACACAACTACAGATAACAAATTATAATGTAAAAAATAAATAAAGTTTAAGTAAGTATACAGGTAAATTTGCAATCCGATTATAGTAAGGCACAACATTTGTGGAAGAATTATGTAACAGTTAGCCAAGAAATTAAGAAAAGTGTACCATTATACAAGTAGGTCATTGAGTTGTTGCACAATTTTAAGGAAATATATATTCACATCATAAATATCAATTAGAAATCATTTAAAAATAAAAGGAAACATGTATGTCCTTCTCTTCCATACTTCTCTATCACCAGTCCTCCGATAATTTTTCCCTTTTTCTTACATATTAATTCTCATTCCATCTTTTATTTGGTCGCCCTCTCCCTTTTCCTCTCTACCCTTCTATTTATCACTTGCTTACCTTAATCTAAATATATAAAATCCTTGCATTACTGACTGACTGACAGACACGCTACAGCCGAAACTATTAGCCGAAACTATGCTACAGCCGAAAATATTATATAATAAACTATTGGGCGCAGGAAGCTGAAATTTGGCATGTATGTTCCTTGGGCACCGTAGGGGTGCACTAAGAAGGGATTTCCCGAAATTCCCACGAGATCGGCCAAATAGGGTAAATTTAAAAAAATGCAGGCGTAGCTGCTGGCGTCCTCTAGTACCTAATAAGATGTTTGTATTATGCGAAACTTTTCGTATATGGGCGCTACTTGCAGACTTCTTTGATATTTTGTCTAATTTTCATGGCAAAATAATGATTAATATATCATGCACTTCTTCCTCAAACACTTCTACAGTTGTAACAAAGAAAGAAAGAAAATTTTACAATCAAAAAAAAGAAATACGCGTGATTAACGTAATAACAATTTTATTATTATTATATCTCTCTACTTTTCTATCTTCCTTCCACCTATTGAGACTCACGTAATTAATTGCCGGCTCCTTACTGTAGGTTGTCACATATTTCTTAACCCTTACGTAACACCGTGCGGTAATTTTTTACCCCAGACGCATAAAACTTGTTTTATGCGTCTGTCATCTCCTATCGTGTATTCACTAAAGCTGGTAGTCACTTGGCGTAAAAATCATCAGTCTAGCATGCATAGGCATATTTTTTTTACCGTTTCTACCCGATTCCGTGTGTAACCCAACCACGGTTACTGAGCCCCTCCACCACGACAAGGTGGAGATCCCACGGCGGGGAGCTGGCGTTGTTTGCCAGTTGGTTAGTAAGGCAAGCATTTTATATATAAGTACAGATGGATGTTTCTTTAAAGAGTCGTATAATTTATGTAAATCACATTTTGTTTTGTAAGGGTTCTGCAACTTTTTAATAGTCGTTTGGGGTAATTTTACCCTGGAGTGTTCATTTGGTTCCAGAATGAAAATAAGTATGTGATTAAAGGGTTAATTCGACTAGTGATTAGCTTAAACAAAACCTATGTCCATAAATATCGATAAAATTATGATAGTGTTTATAATAAAACCTCAGGTGCGAACTGGTTTACTTAGAATTAATATTTATAAAATGAAGATAAATCCTGTTTTAATAAATGTAAAATTATTCTTCTTCAAACAAACACATTTCATCATATCATTTGCAATTGGAAAAAATAAACACATGGTCTTGTGCTGGAGATCCTGCTAAGTATGGATTAAGGCACGCTGTTGATGATGGTGATAATATTATTTGAATTAAATTAATATCTTAGGAGATAATATTAATAACTTCAAAAAACCAAATATCACTTCTCTTATGTGTGGTATTAGTGTTTTGCCACTGATGGTTTAATAAATATACTGCTAAAACTCAAAAGTTTGTGCGAATGGATATATGCTTGTTACTCCTTCATGCAAAATATTTTGAACGGATTTTGAGTAACCATTGCAGTATATGCCCAACACAATAGCACATCGACTACGTTCTGCTGCGATAACTAATATACACGCAGGCAAAGCCGCGGGCAAAAGCTGGTCTCTAACAGAGCCTTAAAAAGGAAATTTTTGAACCGTATCAAAGAATCATCAACAATATCAAAGAATAGGCACGAGTGTCATTTTCCGAAGTAAGTTTTTAAAGGCAATACACGACCTAGAGTTTTGTACAAGATTTGACGAAGCAGTCCTTACTATAGATTATGGTGAAACTATTATTGCCTACCTCTTTCTGTATATTGATGGAAATATCAACCACGCTAAAGTCGGTATTTGTTACCTACATTCCACAAATAGGTATTTACGTAAATTATTTTCAGAGAACATCATCTATTAATTCATACATTTATACGAAGAAATTAGTGAGAAACTATAATAGTTTTAGAGCATAAAAATAATGTAGACTATCGATAACTTGCAAATTTCGATAATAGAAGTCGAAATTAACAGGACATGTTTTAACATCATTGTAACAATGATCATTTATTTAAACTAGTATATATTTTTTACGTTGCTACCAATCTGTATTGCTCAAATTGTTTTAAAATATGCAGAAATAAATCCAATTATCGATAGTCGACTCGACCGGCCACCAACAACACACTACAACACTACGGTCGCCGCGTCCGAACGCAGAGAGTCGCTAAAACGCGATGCAGCATCGATACAGTTGCCAAATCGCCGGTCGCTGATGCTAAAAGAAGCAAGTCTGCGGAAGAGATCTGCCTGCTACGACTCCGTAGCAATCGTAGCAACAAGCTACACTATGCTGTAGCTTAACTGTAGATATACTATCTTCCCAGTAATTACATTAATAGTATCCATTTTCATCATAACTATACAATAGAGGTTCTAAATATAAACCCTCTACTGTGCCGGATATTACAAATATTCCGCCAACGAACCCAGACTCGAATCAATGAGGATCAGACACAAAACATTCTTCATGATTGTTAAAATGTGATGCCACCTCTTAAAGTACTTGTGTATGAAAATTTAACCCACTCATTAATTTATTTCCTAAAAGAATCCATGTATGTCTAGTTGAAAGAGACATAACAGTGATTTCATTTAAGATTCACGATGTGGCACGCGTAAACATCAAGGCGTGACTAGGTGACGGCATAATAAGTCACACCAATATTTGAGTTTTACGGAGTGGACACGATGTCTCAGTACCAGTCTCATCTCATATCTCAAAACTATATCTAGTTGGTGAAGAATCCGCACAGACAGACCAGATGCATGCAGTAATAAAATGAAGTACGTAAAAGCAAGCGGCTTCTAAGAAACATTATCTTGAACACCTGGAGTAGGTATAATGTATCGCCAGGTGAATCAGCGTGATTGGTGTATGTATATGTTTTGAATTAGATTTGTAATTTTAATGTACCCATACCACTATTTCGCCAGTTGAAGCAGCGTGATTGGTGTATGTATATGTGTCTAAATTAGCTTTGTTATTATAATGTAGCATTAAAAACACAACTTTCTACCTCCTACTGAAATTTCGTGGAGCTCTGTAATTGGCTTAGAGTTAGTGTAAGGCAACTTGTAATATATTTGTTTAAAAGCTGTTGATTTACCTTAAAATAAATAAATAAAACAAGGATAAAAATTATTCGTTTTATTTTTTGTAGCCCAAGTACAGTAAGACGCGGAAAACAACTTGTGAACCACACAAAGAATTGTTCTGCATGGAAATAGAACTCGCGACCCTACAACACGCTATGCACTAGCAGTGTCGAGGTGGCCACTTAAACACTGTGTACACTTAAACCTGTCGTTACAGCTAAAAAAATTGGATGGATACGAGTTATGATCGCATAGTCACTATGTCACCACAGCCGCCACCGTCGAACTCAGGCGAGCATCACTTTTCTGAAGTAGAACTTCACCGCATAAAAGTACTTTTAGGTGTATATTATTCTCCGTCTAGTCGTGTTAACTTTTTTAATTTTTTTGAGCAAATATTAGAAAACCTAATTCCTTCATATGATCACACACTCATAATGGGAGACTTCAACACCTGCCTCCTTAAACAGGATTCTCGTACTGCTGCTTTCCGACGTGCTGCAGAGTCCTGCAATCTGTCAATTTTAAACTTAAACGCAACACATCACTTCCCTAATACTTCTCCTTCTCTTCTTGACCTTATTCTGGTTTCTTCCCTTCATTTCGTTCCTAGGCATGGTCAATGCACAGCGGATGCATTTTCTTACCATGACCTCATTTTTGTGTCATGCAAGATTCGTCCTCCCAAAGCAAAGCCGACGATAGTCTTGCAGCGCAATTTCAGTGGCATGGATCATGACAAACTGTGGGAAGATGCCGCCAATATTGACTGGGGTCCACTTTATTCTTCAGACTGTGTCGACATGAAAGTCCATTTTTTAACAAGTAACCTCGTTAAGAACTTTGGGAGTTGCTAAGACACGACATCAACCCATTCCGTATAACGTCAACCTTGATTCACTCAACATACATTTCACTACTTCGTCCCATTTCGATGGCAATATGAAAAGATATACTTTACAACATCTTTCTTCCTTACCAACCTCAAATTATTCTCCTTTTGTCTTCTCGCAATTTGCCGCCTGTGATGTTAAGAAGAGTATACTGGCAGCTACATCCAATGCAGTTGGTAATGACTGTATTAGCCGCAAAAAGATCCGCAAAAGATGAAATTCTTCCAGTCCTATGTCATATCCTTAACCATTCCGTTGTCCGTGGCATATTTCCATCTGCGTGGAAAGAGGCACTCATTATCCCCTTGCCTAAGAAATCTAAGCCTTGTTCCTTTGCAGATTATCGTCCCATATCTATACTACCCTTCCTGTCAAAGGTCCTTGAACGTCTAAACCACACCCAACTCAGTTCTTTCCTTCGTAAAAATGAATCCCTATCAATCTGGTTTCCGCCCCGGCCACAGTACCGTTACTGCATTGGTTCATGTAACTGATGACATTAGGCGAGGTATGGATTATGGGAATCTTACGGTCTTGTCCTTACTCGATTTTAGCAATGTTTTTAACACCGTAGATTTCCATATCCTACTTGGCAACTTGCGCTCTCTTAACATATCTCCAGCGCGAATTGACTGGTTTCATAGTTACCTGTTTGGTCGCCGGCAGCGTATACGCATCGAAAACTCGTATTCCTCATGGTCTAACACGAATGCTGGTGTGCCACAGTTCGCAATATTCATTAATTCTATCTCAAACCAATTACTTTCTTCCTACCACCTTTACGCAGATGATTTGCAGATCTACACGCAAGCTCCCTTAAATAAGTTAGCAGAAGCTTGTTCAACTATTAACACCGACTTGGCGCGGATCTGTGAATGGATCAAGAAATATGGACTCTTAGTAAATCCCGATAAATCCCAACTGATCATCATAGGTAGCCCCAGAATGGTCTCAAAAATTAGTTGGCCCGATCTTCCGCGAATAACTTTTGATGAAAAAGATTTATCTTGCAGCAAATCAGTAAAAAATCTCGGGATCTATTTTGACAAAACCTTGTCTTGGGGACCACAGTTGCAAGAAACTAGTCGCAAACTATTTGCATCTGCAGGTTCATTGCGTAGGTTACGCAACTTCCTTCCGACTGCCACTAAAATTGCGTTTGCGGAATCTCTGCTTCTGCCTATACTTGACTACGCTGATGTCAGCTATCTTGACCCCAACGACGAGCAAGCTAGATAAACTTGAGCGTCTCCAAAATTTTTGCATTCGACTTATATTTGGACTTCGCAAATATGATCACGTTTCAGAATTTCGCCTCAGGCTCAAGTGGCTGCCAATTCGTCTTCGCAGGAATACTCACATTCTTACATTATTATACAATGTCCTGTTTAATCCTAGTACCCCCTCTTACCTCAAAGAACGTTTTAAGTTCATTAATGACACACATGTAAAGTCCTTGAGGTCGTCCAGGGATTTGACACTGGAAATGCCAATGCATTCCCACACAAATTACTTTGACAAATCCTTTTCTGTTCAGGCTGTGCGTCTGTGGAATGTATTGCCAGTAGAGATTAGAAGTGCAAAATCTCTAAACATATTTAAGGGAATGTTAAAAAGCATTACCTTTCCATCAAACAAAATAATGACTATACTGAATGTCTTGCTATATAACATCTAGTAATTGTATCATATGGTATTTTTATGTTTTTATTTTTACTGGTACAAATATACTTAGTATGTCCTATATATTATAAGTATATATATATATATATATATATATATATATATATATATATATATATATATATATATATATATACTTATAATAATAATAATTTGTGTATATATGTATTATATATAAGTAGGTATATAATATATATTATATATGGTTGGTAAATGTATGTATTTTTATTTAAAATTATGTTTTTTTTTTCTTTGATAATTTGATAATTTCGCGGTACTTATTTTGTAATAGCACTACAAATAAAAATGACTTAGCGTTTGGCAAAAAACATGAATGAGCCTTTTGCATTTATTTATTCACATTAAGTGCTGCGTCAGCATCAGAAAAAAGGCGCCTAAAGGCTACTTCATAAACTGCATCGATGACGAGTCCAGCACGCAAACACAGTAGGTTTAATGACACTCAAACTCCGTCCACACATTTTCAAGAACCAGTATCACTTACTATCAACATTTCAAGTAGTTCTACAGAATTATGCATCAACATGAATGGAGCAGATGGCCAGTCACTTTTATTTGCACTCCGCCGTGGACACTTGGACTTTAATTGGAGTCATAGTGAACTCGAAGCCAATGCAATTTATTGCCTCCATACTGCGAGAACGAAATACGACGCGTTATAAACATATCTGCATTTTAGTGTCCCGTGTAAACATTGACTGTCGAAACGAATCAATGTTTGGATTTTTATAGTCTTGTACATAGTATGAGGAACAATCCTGGGATATTATTTCAATGAAAGTTATTGCATGGATTACTAAGTAATCATAATTTTATAAGTTAATCTTAGCTTAGAAAAAACCTGGACAGGTTGCAGTAGCAAAATACGCTAAATGTGGACAGGTGACACTGCGTTGGTTTTGGTGAGCAGGCCTCGAACGTCATCAGGGAAGAGTCTCACACGCCTTCCCACCAGGTTTTGGACGATGTTTTGTAATTAATAATTACAATTTTTACAGTAATGATTTAGTATTTTATTATCAGACAGTAACTATAAAGTAAGTGTAATGTAAAAATACATTTATTGAAATTGTTTTTGAGTAATAAAATTGAAAAAGAACAAATTAATATTGATCTCAACTACTTACTTCACAAATAAAGTGGATTTTAAAATATAACTGACAAAGGTAAAAATGTAATTGTACCTATAATTTTAATACCAGTTTGGAAATCTGGCATCTACTTTTTATTTTTCCTATTATAACAGTAAACCTATACGAATGTAAATATTAAAAATAATACAAAACACTTGTTAAATTTCTGAAACCTCCTAGAATATTACAGCTTGTATTAACCAATTTACAACTTCACTGACTTTTAATATATATATGTACACATAAAATTTCAACAAATATTTATGCATGTTCAATATACAGCATGGCTTCATTACTTACAAGATTTTATAGCCAAAATAAATATGTTACACGAAGATTATATAATGTTAAGACACTACACACGTGTACCTTCATAGTAGTGAAGATAAGCACACCGTTATTATAAGATCTGGTAATAAAATTGATTTATCAATCATATCGTGAGAACAGATTATTATTGTCTGATGTTTATCGCAAGTCGCACTTCGTGGGATGAACTATAGGTGTATACCAGTTGGCAGAGATATAAAATTAAACCCTCGAATGACGATAATTTATTATATTATTTTAACAGCTTAAACATATTCTATAGTCAATACTATCTATAGATTTATGGCTGCTTGAAATAATCTAATCGAATTTTCAAGTTAATTGTCAATAAACAATTTTTTTTATTGGTTGTCTCAAGTTTCATATTTTAAACTGGACCGCTCTATCGATTGCAGCATGACAAAAACATACTTTCTTAAAATATTCCGTCGTCAAATCTGATACGTTTATCACAAATCCAAACATCGAGCCGTCTAAGGTAACATATTCCCGTCCGTGTATAAATTATTAAACAACTCCACAAGCAGATGTACCGAACTATTACTGCATTAAATTATGCAAAATAAACTTGACTTTGAATGTTGTGACTATAAAGCAATTGGTTGGTAATTTTATACAAAGATAACAATATTATACGGTGGTGGTATTTTTTGCCTTAAGCATTCATGATGTGACTGTTTTTTTTTCTATATATATATATATATATATATAGGCCGCCGATTGTACAAAGATATTAGTTAATTTACCAATGTACCTACTGTACAATTTTATTTTGGTGTACAATAAAGTGTATTATCAATCTATCTATCTATGACGACAGTTAAAAAATAACGAAAAACAAATAGTCCAAACCCTTCAACCGAGCAACTCGAAGAAACAGAAAACAGTCACATCATGAATGCTTAAGGCAAAAAATACCACCACCGTATAATATTGTTATCTTTGTATAAAATTACCAACCAATTGCTTTATAGTCACAACATTCAAAGTCAAGTTTATTTTGCATAATTTAATGCAGTAATAGTTCGGTACATCTGTTTGTGGAGTTGTTTAATAATTTATACACGGACGGGAATATGTTACCTTAGACGGCTCGATGTTTGGATTTGTGATAAACGTATCAGATTTGACGACGGAATATTTTAAGAAAGTATGTTTTTGTCATGCTGCAATCGATAGAGCGGTCCAGTTTAAAATATGAAACTTGAGACAACCAATAAAAAAAATTGTTTATTGACAATTAACTTGAAAATTCGATTAGATTATTTCAAGCAGCCATAAATCTATAGATAGTGTTGACTATAGAATATGTTTAAGCTGTTAAAATAATATAATAAATTATCGTCATTCGAGGGTTTAATTTTATATCTTTGCCAACTGGTATTCACCTATAGTTCATCCCACGAAGTGCGACTTGCGATAAACATCAGACAATAATAATCTGTTCTCACGATATGATTGATAAATCAATTTTATTACCAGATCTTATAATAACGGTGTGCTTATCTTCACTACTATGAAGGTACACGTGTGTAGTGTCTTAACATTATATAATCTTCGTGTAACATATTTATTTTGGCTATAAAATCTTGTAAGTAATGAAGCCATGCTGTATATTGAACATGCATAAATATTTGTTGAAATTTTATGTGTACATATATATATTAAAAGTCAGTGAAGTTGTAAATTGGTTAATACAAGCTGTAATATTCTAGGAGGTTTCAGAAATTTAACAAGTGTTTTGTATTATTTTTAATATTTACATTCGTATAGGTTTACTGTTATAATAGGAAAAATAAAAAGTAGATGCCAGATTTCCAAACTGGTATTAAAATTATAGGTACAATTACATTTTTACCTTTGTCAGTTATATTTTAAAATCCACTTTATTTGTGAAGTAAGTAGTTGAGATCAATATTAATTTGTTCTTTTTCAATTTTATTACTCAAAAACAATTTCAATAAATGTATTTTTACATTACACTTACTTTATAGTTACTGTCTGATAATAAAATACTAAATCATTACTGTAAAAATTGTAATTATTAATTACAAAACATCGTCCAAAACCTGGTGGGAAGGCGTGTGAGACTCTTCCCTGATGACGTTCGAGGCCTGCTCACCAAAACCAACGCAGTGTCACCTGTCCACATTTAGCGTATTTTGCTACTGCAACCTGTCCAGGTTTTTTCTAAGCTAAGATTAACTTATAAAATTATGATTACTTAGTAATCCATGCAATAACTTTCATTGAAATAATATCCCAGGATTGTTCCTCATACTATGTACAAGACTATAAAAATCCAAACATTGATTCGTTTCGACAGTCAATGTTTACACGGGACACTAAAATGCAGATATGTTTATAACGCGTCGTATTTCGTTCTCGCAGTATGGAGGCAATAAATTGCATTGGCTTCGAGTTCACTATGACTCCAATTAAAGTCCAAGTGTCCACGGCGGAGTGCAAATAAAAGTGACTGGCCATCTGCTCCATTCATGTTGATGCATAATTCTGTAGAACTACTTGAAATGTTGATAGTAAGTGATACTGGTTCTTGAAAATGTGTGGACGGAGTTTGAGTGTCAATAAACCTACTGTGTTTGCATGCTGGACTCGTCATCGATGCAGTTTATGAAGTAGCCTTTAGGCGCCTTTTTTCTGATGCTGACGCAGCACTTAATGTGAATAAATAAATGCAAAAGGCTCATTCATGTTTTTTGCCAAACGCTAAGTCATTTTTATTTGTAGTGCTATTACAAAATAAGTACCGCGAAATTATCAGCATTTTGCATGCCATTAATGGTGGTTTTGGTAGATATATTTATTTTTACATTGTGAAAAAATAAAATGTAGAATTACAAGAAATTAATAAAGTTAAAAGTATTTGCTTAGTAAGTCTTTGCTAATTCTTACATTTCCGTTAAGGTATTTTCAATTACAAATTGGCATTCTGAACTTCATGTAGTACAATTTCAGCGAACATTCGATAATTTGAAGCATCATCGTCCATCGGGGTATGTTTGAGAGATTTAGCGGTGTACATAAGTACTCAATCGAGTTTGTGCGAGCAAATTTGAGGTGGTTCATTACTTAGTACGTTGCATTCTAGATACAAACGCAGAGAGAATTCGTAGACATGTTTGCTTTACTATCACCTACACACAAACCACATGTTCATCTTATTAGAAAATTCGAAAGTCATGTTAAAGGTACCATTTACTGTCGTAAAATATTACATTTATCATAATGTGACACGCAAATTAGAATTTCTCTAAGACGATCGTTCGGCACACATGCCGTTACAACACGTTACAAATTTTCCGCGCCGTCACATAAATCAATGTCAATATAAAAATCCTTTTCCAGATTTGCACTCGAAGTTCAGAACAAGGCTTATGAAAGGTATAAGCATGTTTTGCCAGTCATGCTTGCGCTCTGCGAGCGTGGATTTTCCCTGCTTGCATGCATATCCTATTATCTATTATCATAGCTTGCAAAGGGGTAAAAGTACCTAAGTATTTTACGAAGCGTTTCCGTCACGGTATGCGTGCATCATCTCTGATATTTTTAAATGAAATTGTCCACATTTACTGTATAAAAGAATTTATATTTTATGAGACACGTTTTAATACTTTTCTTAAAATTACTCGCTAGCTAGTTCACAGAGTAGAGAGGAGCAAACACACAGATTAATAATACCTGTCATTATCTATGACTGTAGTCTTACCTAGACTAAAGAAGAAGGCGCCAAATTTAAATTAAATAATATTACAACACTCCTCCTAAATTAAAGCCTTCTCTAGACATATTAGTATTACATAATTATTTTAAAGAAACAAGGATAACAATAAGTTCAATAACTAAACCTTTTTGACTCTATCATGAGAATAAATTCCAATTTAATCTCTTAAGTTACAAAATTTTACTTTACACAGAGGTTTAGTAAGAATATCTATATATTGTTGATCATTACACACATAGTTGAAGCTAATATTTTTTTCATAATACTTTTCCTTAATAAAGTGAAACTTAAGGCGAGGTTGCAGTACAGTGCGTAGCTCGACCTCACCTCCCGCAAAAACAAAAATGAGATGAGTTATGCGAACTTCAAAAGTGGCACATTAAAAAAAAGGCTAAATGTCTCATTTGGCTTTAGTCGCGTACGCGCTGCGGTCGGAAGCGCTCGCTCTTTTACTCGCGTGTGTGTACGTTACATTTGAAAATGCCGTCGTGTATAATGAGATTTTGCACAAACTATAGTAGGAAAATGACTAAAAGTTATGGAATCACTTCTCATTCATGAGTATTACAATATTACAACGTTTTATTTCAATTTATAATAAATTCAGTACCACAAATAATAGAGTGAATAAAAAAATTGGCATTTAGCGATTGTAAAAGAGAAGCAGTATTGTGCGTATTCAAAGACTAAAAAACAAAGTATCCAGATGGGACATTCGTAATAATAAAATACTGATGTGTGTTTTTGTCAAGTAATAAAAGTGATTTGAGGCTGAATCAACACAATATATTATTATTATAGAAATACAAAATCATACGTAAGTTACAAACATTGACGGATGATCAAAGTCCATTCACTTCTTCTTGTTTTTCTCCTTTTAGTATTAAACAACTAAGTAGATTGTACTGCACAGTTTTCGCTGCCGACCCACCGTACCCCTGGCAGTACCCCTGGGGGTATGGTGGGTCTTTCAAAGCTTAACCGTACTCCCAGATAATATTGTTGTGTAATTAGTTTATTAATGTCAGTTCGTTAATTTCAAGTTCTACTATTTTGTGAGATCATTCCCAGTATAGTAGTAGTATTGAACAATTCTATGATAGAACTGTCCTAATTCTATTAGCACAACTTGATGAGGAGAACAGAACTAATGGGATAAGTAATAGGAAATGTCCCAGTCTAGTTCTATGTATGTTTTCACAAGGGTATTCAATAGAACTACTGGGAATGATCCGTAGTATCACGACATCGCGCTCATATATCCGAATAAATATGTTTTGTAGACGTTCATTTGTTTAATGTGTAAAACAAATGAACGTCTAGAAAACAAATGAACGCCTACAAAACAAATGAACGCCTACAAAACAAATGAACGTCTACAAAACAAATGACTTACAGAAAGTGATCAGCTATCGATAGTGATTGCAGAAAACAGGTGCATGCGATTTTCAACCTAATTGACATTAGTCAGAATTTATAATTTTATTACCCTAATATTGCCAGAAAGCGAGAAAAAACAAAAAAACAAGTTTGTCATGAATTGTCAATAAGGGCGAAAATCGCATGCATCTGTTTTTTGCAATCACTATCGATAGCTGATCACTTTCTGGTAGTCATTTGTTTTGTAGACGTTCATTTTTTTCGTAGACGTTCATTTGTTTTGTAGACGTTCAATTGTTTTGTAGACTTTCATTCGTTTACTACATTTTTATACATACATATTTATTCGGATATGTGAGCGCGATGTTGTGACACTACCCTTGTAAAACATACATAGAACTAGTGGTAAATTTCCTATAACTGTTTCCCATTAGTTCTATTCTTCTCATCAAGTTGTGCTAATAGAACTAGTGGGAAAAAAAGTATCACTAGTTCTATCATAGAACTGTTCAATAGAACTAGTGGGAATGATCCGACAGCGCAAGGATGATGGTGATGACGGGTCTTCAACAGTACCACAGATTATACCTATAATATACAAAGCATTATAACCATTAGCAGTAATACCTAAACGTTTTATTCTCTAATTTATCTCCTTGTTGCACTGACTATATCATCGTACTAGCGATTGTCTAAAAATACAAAAACGTAAATAGTAAGTCATTATCATACGAGAGATAAAACTGTTCAGTTTAATGTCCACGTAGCACGTTGGTATAACACTACGAGCATTTTAGCCAGGAGTACGGTTAAGCTTTAAAAGACCCACCATACCCCCAGGGGTATTGCCAGGGCTACGGTGGGTCCGCAGCGCACAGTTTTTATATTAACGCACTGTTTTAGGTTTCCATTGAATGAAATGAGAAGAATAAAATGTACTTTTTTAATAAATGTTATAAATAAATCACATCGACTTTTTATTTCCCTACCTTAAATGAATTAATCAAATTTACTTTGAGGCGAATTTAATTTACTCAAGACAGACAAAGTGATCATGTCGCATCTGAGTCAAATTATTGTTTGTGAAACGATCAGCATGATGTCACAATGCGCGTCGGTCCAGAGAGTATATGTTTATCTCTTTTTCGCGCTTGCGATTAGATGTGCTATCTCACTTACACTTCTTATCTAATTCTTAGTGTATCGTTTTGACATATTTATATTAGTGTGCGTACGCTTTTCGCGATGCGTGCCACTCGTAAGCTCCGTCATGTTACCTTGTCAGTAACCTGTCTACGGTTTCTTACTAGTATGTCTATGGTTTAAACGATTTAGTTTGGAATACGAATTACTTTATACTTTTGCGAAAACGTACATGCGGGGGTGGAGGGGGATTTTGCGGAGCAACGACGTACGTCCGCTCTCAATCACGCCTAGACAGGCACTGATGAACGGCCGGCGAGCGATATAAGGCCAACATTTTGACTATTTTTTTTCTTGGAGAAAAATGATAACGAAATTACGAAATCTGTTTTTACCATTTATTTTAAAATAAAGAGCTGTTTCTATTGATAATACTTTCATATAAATTCATTATGGAATCTCTAAGCAGTACACGTTTAAAATTGTGATTTAGTGCCATGTTTGACATTTTTTTTTATCAAGCAAATCATTCCAAATCGTGTTTCTATCTTTACGATTTACTAGAAGATATGTTCAACTTTTATACTTTAATTTTTATTCATTAAAAATATCATAGTTCATGGGACTTTCAGACGTTCAAAAATCTTAAAAAGTACTGCAACCTCGCCTTAATGTCTATAATTATGTTTACATCGTTTGTGAAAATTTAAATTTTTAATTACAATAATAGCACTCTGATTGTCCAAATTTAAACACACTGACTGCTGGTTCAACGCACTAATATCACATAATAGTCGTTTGATCCATATGGCCTCTTTAGTAGCAGCACAGGCTGCCATAAACTCTGCTTCAGTAGTTGAGAGGGCGACTGTCTGTTGTCTTGGAGGGGCCCAAGTTATTGCTCCTCCATTTTTTAGAAAAACATACCCAGTAACTAACCGTCTGGTGGAAGAGTCATTAGCAAAATCTGCATCACAGTATTAGAACATTGGACTCAGATAATTGTGTGTATTTGACACCATAATTTTGAGTTTCTTTCAGATACTTGAAAATTTTCTTGACAGCGTTCCAATGTGTTTTATTATAAGAATTCAAGAATCGACTCACCAGGCTTACAGCAAATGAGATATCAGGGCGGCTTACTATAGCAAGGTGCATTAATGATCCAATGGCTTCTCTATATGGAATATTATTTTCTGCTTCACCTTCACCCTTTTCCAATTTTGTGTGTGGATCAACTGGAATGCTGTTTGGATTAAAATTATTTAAGTTAAATCTGTTCAGTAACTTTTCAATATATTTTGACTGGTGTATGAAGGTATAATTGTCACATTGTTATATCTCCATTTCTACAAAAGTTCTAAGTGGACAAGTTTTTACTTCAAATATTGACTTTAATTCATGAATTATTAATCCTTTAAGTGTTGACCTGTTTTTCGAAAATATAAGTCCATCATCGACATATAAACATAGGTAACATTTTTCACCATTAATAGTGCCAACATACACACATTGATCGGTTTTACTGTTGACAAGCCCAAACTTCTTTAAAACTGAATCAAATTTTGTGTTCCAACATTTCGGAGCTTGTTTGAAACCATTTAAAGATTTGTTAAGCTTACGTGATTAGCATTGCAGGTCAAGCCTTCAGGGACTGCCATATACAAGTCTTCTTCGAGCTCACCATACAGAAAAGCTGTTTTAATGTCTAATTGTATCATTTCTAGATTATTTTAGACAGCTTCTTGAACCGGAAGGTTGTTCTTTAATGCGATACACCTACTTGCATCCAATTACTCGCATGTCTGGAGTTATGTCCACTAATGTACAAGTATTATTATGTTCATGAGATTCTTCTTTCATTGAATTTCTCCATTTTGAAGCATCATTTGACTTCATCGCCTGTTCATAGTTTCTCAGGAACAACAAAAGTAAGAACTTTCTTCTTGTTGTTGTTCATTCATGTATTCTTTTCTGGTCCTTACTGTAATATTTCCTTCAGGTGAAGAAGCAGAGCTTTCATCTGGGATGTACTCAGTGTCTGATTGTGATTTACTTTCTGTCACAGTGTTGAATGAGTCATCACTTAAAGTTTCTTCACTGTCTTTAGTTTTAATACTGCATTTATCATCATAGTCTCTCTTGACAGTACACTCTAAAAATATTGCATCTCTGCTCTTGATTGCAGTTCTTGAGTTGGGTAATATGAATCTGTACCCCTTACTGGTTTCAAAGTAGCCTACAAAAAAAATTTTTTTGTGATTTTGAATCTAATTTTGTTCTCTTCACCTCTGGTAGGTGGACTATTGCCTCACATCCAAATGTTCGCATGTGACTAACTTTAGGTTTATGTCCTGTCCACATCTCTTCAGGTGTTTTGAAACATGGAGACTTAGTCAGAGAGCGGTTTATGATGTAAGCAGCCGTGAGAATCGCTTCAGCCCAATACATTTTAGGTAAGTTGGCATTTAACATCATACATTTTGCTCTTTCTGTCAATGTCCTATTCATGCTTTCTGCTGTCCCATTTTGTTCTGGTGTGTAGGGCGTGGTAGTTTGATGTATTATTCCGGCATGTTTGAGAAAGTTTGAAAAGTTTGTTCACATATTCAAGTCCATTATCAGATCTGAGAATTTTGGTTCTACGGCTTAACTGATTCTCTACCAACTTCTTGAATTCCTTGAATTTTTCTGGACTTCTTTCTTGGACTTCTGATTTGTTGTGCACATAAACAAATATCTTCTTCGAGTAGTAATCTAAGAATATCACAAAGTATCTGCCTTTTCCTAAAGATTGGGTTTCCATCGGTCCGCAGACATTTGAGTGTATCAACTCGAGCAGGTCTTTACTCCGAGTCCCTTGACTCTTAAATGGAAGACGAGATTGTTTTCCTTCTTGACATGTTATACAATTCACTTTGACTTGAACTTACCAAAGCTTTAAGTCTGCAGTATTATCTGACAATTTCTTCAATTTTTGAAAGTTCACATGACCCATTCTTTGGTGCCATAAGTAAGTGTCTTGCTCAATAACATCTGATATGCATGTATCAGAATTAGGAAAGCTCCCTTTAGTGTAGAGACAGTTTTGATAAATAAAAGAGACAACTATCAAATCATACTTTCATTGATTCAGTTTGGCACAAGGATATATCTTTAGATTACGTCGTGATTCTACATTTACATTTAGAGCCCAGTTCGCAAAGCAAAGGCAAAGAACCAAGAGAAAGAACGGGTAATAAAACTCTCGGTCATTCTTTTTAATAAGTAATAATTAACAAACAGTGATACAGCCAATTTATATCAAATATCAATGTTGTGGGTAGTTTTATATTACTAGAAAGGTCTGTCTTACAACAGAATATAATAAGCATTATTTAGCATCATCACAATTTACTAAATGTATACCACAGGTATATAATGAATCTCATTGATACAACTTGATCCACAGTATATTATTCTATCCTATTTTACAATCTTTAATATCTCACAAAGGATCTAACTACCCACAATATCAATAAGATAACGATTACACCATCTTACATTGTTTCCTAGATGATTAAACAAAAGAACAAGCAACACAGAATATTGAAACACAGTGGCAGATAAATAGTCAGAACCATATCGTACCTGAGCAGTCGTCGAAGGAGAATAGATCGAGCTAGCCGAGCCTGTCGACTTATATAGCCAGCTTACATCTTATTTACACGTTTGACAGTTTTACTGTCAAACGTCATGTCACTGTCATTTCACTGCCACTATCCTCTTACATATTATGTATAAATACTTAGATATCAGTAATTTCAGCCCACAGCCTAAATATCATTACATATCTCTCACGGCCAGACTGACAATTACTTCGTCCTCGAAGTACAATAAATAACACTTAACTAAACAATTGCCAGACGGGCGCCCTGTATTATGTAACAATTAGTTCTTACCATATTGATTAAAACCATCTAAAAACTATAGTATCGTTAAGTCCGCTACGGCTTTACTGACTTACGTCGTCATCTAAGTAAGTTCAATTATAAGAATAGTATCACAACTACAATCACCTTGTACGAAACATGTACACAAAAATAAACTGGACTCATATTTACAGTAATTACGGTTTCATTTTGTCTAGATATAAGTTTTCTGTATCAGCTGCTTTGATACCATTGTTACAAATTGTATTTACTATTCTTTGAAGGGATCATTAACATTCACAATACACATGTTACATAGAAGTACATACATACATACATAGACTCACGCCTGTTTCCCCGAAGGGGTAGGCAGAGGCATATTAAACGCCCACTTTTCGCCAGTGTTTTGATCCCACGTAATAGGTGGCGAGCCTATTACCGCTTATTGGGACTACATAGAAGTAGAGCTTTAATTTTACAATATTACACCACTGCATTATCCATCCACAAATTGACAAAAATAATATAGTACAAAAGGAGCCACTACGAAGCATCATAAAAATTTAAGTAACGTTTTTAAGAATAAAAATTAAAATAGTTAGGTAATTCTGCTTATGGCTGATAAATAACTGAAATAAAATAAATAATTAAAATTAACAGCTGAGTTAATCTGTTTTCACTAATTTACAAGTATACAGGTACCTACTTGTATGATAACAGTAGTGTAATACTAGGACAATATTCTAATACACTGTCATTGCCATTGCCCTTCCTTTCACATAAAATAGACAAGTAACAACGGTCAATCTCCTTGATACTATCTAGCCCCACACCTGCTGAACATGAGTCCAGGTTAGAACAAGGCGAAAGACTTCAGCAGTTCGTAGGCCATATCATCAACATTAAAATGATTATCAAAATAATTATCAAAATCATTATCAAAATCATTATCAGAATCATTATCAAAATCATTATCAAAATCATTATCAATCTCATTATCAAAATTATTATCAAAATCATTATCAACATTATTATCAACATCGTCATCATCGCCAGCATTATCGTCAATTTCTAAACCATCGGTAAGTTAATCATCAATAATAATTCAATCATCGTCAACTATTTAATCATCAATGAATTAATCGATGTTATCACATTATTAAAGATATTTCCAGATACCTTTAAGTATATCATCACTGCTACCTACATTTTCGATCCTTGTCTAGAAGAAGTTTATATGTAATGCTGTGTATGGTTATCAAAACCTCTAACCTATAGTAAGAACGCCCTTTTACTTTCTTTGTATATGTATTTTAAATTGTAACTTAAATAGCTAAGTAAGAAAATAAAAAATGTTATCTGTAAAAGCTACTATGTCATCAAAGAATATCTACACGTTATTAATCCATAAATCGTAGCTATCTAAAAGTACAAAGAACTTTTTTTTATTATATTCTACAAAAATTAAATTTAGGAAAAACTCATAATCAGAATTGATATCTATATTAATAATACACTAAAAAGTTATCAAACTAGAATAATAAATGCAGCAGACCCTATTAAAGCATGTTACTATAATATCTTTTAACTATAATATCAAATGCACCTAGGTATAATACATAGTATAGTATATTACTAAACTGCTCCTCTCTCCTAATAGTGTTTCATAATAATTGTTTCCTAATTGTAAGTCTACCACCTATAAATGTACAGTATGGAATGCTATAAACTGAATTAACCTGAATGTATTGCAGGTACAAATAGAACAAAAGTATGAATAAATAACCAGTAACCAAAAATTAACCAATTTAGTTAATAGCTTATTTATGTTACCAATAGTCAGTGAACTGCCTAAAGTTAAACTAGACGCCAATACTCTTGGTAAGAAACGGTATAATAAATAGCCATGTAGAAAGTCAAAGCAGACACTAGTTAAAATAAGTTTAAATTCAGACCAGTCGGTTAATACTTCAATATCTATAAGTCAAATATACATACCTAGATTTATTCATTTAGGTCGCAATATTTATAGACATCAATGTACTTATACAAATACTTATCATATTTAGTAGAATATCTTATTTAATTTCATCAATTTCAGTTTTATTTATCAATTGTATTATGAAATTGTAGCCATTTAATTCCATGTACATAATCAGAACACTGATATCGTTTTTAATTCGATTTTTATTACGTGTTTTACGTTAGGTATCTGGTTCATTCAGTTTCATTATAATTAAGATTTGGTGAGTTGTAAGAGGTTTGGTATAAAAATAGTAAGCTTATATGTAAGTATTGTTTAAAATAAATACATAAAACTCTTCAAGTACCTAGAATGATTAAATCCCATTTTAATCATTTTTGCCATGGTTTCCTACAATTGAACCACACAAAGTACAAGTACACATGTATATCTTTGCATAAAAAATATCTCTAAATAGCTAATTTATCGCAGTTTATATACCCGAGATGCTAAATTGATAAGATAGTTCATTACTGAGAGCTAATCCTTAGATTGAATATTAATAGGTATATGGTCTTAATAGGTTTACAGTTTAACAAATCACGGCACGTGGCATTTCATAATAAAAAACATAATTTCAATGAATAAAAGCAGATAAAAATAAATACCGTTTCATATTTTATTAATTTATTGAATTTACTTGTATGATTTCCGAGAATGGATAAGTAAACTATGAGAATGTTTTCGAAAAAAACAGTGATATATGGAACTATTTTCAAATTGAATCAATATGTGCTTATTTCAGATCCATTCTATTTTATCTGCTATTATCGTTATAAATAACAGGAAATTATCAACCAAAATACCACTACTTGAAAATATTGGATACACTGTCATCTAATAGTGCCAGACATAAGCAAAATGATGTCACTTTTTATAACAAGTCAATTTAATCTTATATAATATAATACAACATTCTTCAATAATTACTTTTTAATAAACCTTGAGCTATATATTTAGACGTAGCATATATGATCCTTCAGGCCTCAGGAGGATAAGGTATGTTTAAAAAATAAAAGGAAATAGTTACTAAACGAAACTATCGTTTTATCGATATGATCTAGCTAGACACAGACCCGCTTGATATAATATAGACTATTTCTGTACCTTCACACAAAATTCGCTTGTAGTAATAGTTATACAAAACTCATAGGTTATCTTTACAACGTATCATTTAAATGTGGTGCCTCTGAGGCAAAATGAAGCTATTTGGTTTTGTTCTTCCAATAGAGATCAAAGTGACAAAATCATAAGTATATCTATTGCAAGTAAACTGGGGGAAATTATCTGGGTACATGACAATTACTCACTAAACAATTATAGAAAGTGTATTATTTGTAATTTGATACATAAATTTTAGTGCCATAAACAATTATTATTAAACCAGATAAAAATACGAGTGTATTTCAAAGATATTTTGAAGATAAATATACAGTTTCGTAGTCTTATCATCTCCAGGGCAACACATTCAAGAGCTTACCCTTTAAAATATTCTTATATTTTATTCTTTCGTTATAGTTTGGATCCGATTTAATAAAACTATGTAGCATGAACTGATTAATTTGGTAATTGTGGCGAAAATTTAACTACAGCTTATGGAACAGAGCTAAGGCACATTCCTACATCGCAATATTGGTCTGTATGTAATGAATACACAGCCAACACAAAATTAATGAAAAGGAAAACCTCTGAAATGTATTCTACCTACCGTCATTTCATATTCGACTCGTAATGAAAAGATTCATCAGAGCACTTCATTCTTGGAATTCAAATATGCAGGACGATTACGCTAATCAGTACACTAGAAAGAGTTATCAACAAAGTACAACACAGCCAATGCTCATCATACCGAGTCTCGGTCAATCACTACAAATGTTTCCTATTTAAATTCCAACAGATTAGAACAATATCGGCTACTATCAAAATAAATCTATTATACATTTTCTGTTATTTTTTCGCTATTACCTGCAGAGTTTTATACTCAAATACATTTTTGATGAACATGTTAAAATAACCGGGTACCACATAAACACATAGTCATATTTTTCGACCATTCATGGCTATAGATATAATCTTGGTGGAAGTACATTTCCAGCGTTTGCAGTTGATTGTTGCTGTTGGCTTCAGCATACTATTGCAGATCGTTAAGATATGTAGTCGGTACTCAACCACCGGCTTGCTCTCGGCATCGTAGCTACTGGATCGTAGGGCAATCGTTCTCCGTCGTCAGCTGAACGGTGACCGGCTTAGGCAGAATCATGGGATCACGATGACGAGACACTGGAACTTGCAATTGGATGTATTTTTATTTTTATTTTTTTTATACTTTATTGTACACTTATATAAAACATTTTAAGGAATTATAAATGAAATACAGTACAATGGGCGGCCTTATCGCTAAAAGCGATTTCTACCAGGCAACCTTTGGATGGAGATATTATTGGTAGGAAATAAATGGTAGTTGTAGAAGTGTACCAGTACCTATGTAAAAATTTGCATAGACTTAATATATATATAAATTAATATAATATTGTGATACTTATACAATAATAATATGCTTAAATACATGTATATAAATATATATATATATACATACATATACCTACATAAATACTTATACATACATACACATATATAATACACAAATACATAATAGTATATAGTAGTGAAATAGGAAATTTTATAATGTTGGATAGTAGTCCTTGATTAAAGTTTTGAACCTGCTTACCATCTGAGCCTGTCTAATATTTAATGGTAACGCATTCCATAGGCGGACAGCAGTGACAGAGAAAGATTTATCGAGAAATGACGAGGAATGTACCGGCATTTTTAGTTTCAAATTTTCTGATGACCTCAAATAACGATTATGCGTATCATGAAGGAATTCGAATCTTCCTTTAAGATAGGAGGGAGTTGAAGGGTTGAACAGTATATTGTACAGCAAAGAGAGAATATGGGCATTCCGGCGATGTCGTATGGGTAACCACTTGAGCTGTGTTCGAAATTGTGAAACATGATCGTATTTGCGTAATCCAAATATGAATCGTATACAGAGATTTTGAAGGCGCTCAAGTTTGTCTAGCTGGTTTTCGGTGAGATCTAGATAGCTGACATCTGCATAATCAATAATGGGTAGAAGAAGAGAGTTAGCAAGCGCAATTTTGGTGGCAGTGGGTAGAAAGTTCCTTAATCTTCGTAGTGATCCTGCTGAAGCAAACACCTTTCGACTCACTTCCTGGATTTGCGACCGCCAAGTAAAAGAAGAGTCAATAGTTATACACAGGTTCTTTACTTTATCCTGTATGGGGATTACAGTGCCATCGAAAGTAACGTGAGGAAGCTGGGACCAGTCGATCTTCGATATCATTCGTGAACTACCAATAACAATGACCTGGGTTTTCGAGGGATTGACTTTAAGTCCAAAGGATTTGCTCCAACTACTGATCAGTACCAAGTCACTGTTAATAGTACTCACAGAAGATGATATCTGTGCCAATGGCGACTGTGTATAAATTTGGAGATCATCTGCATATAGGAGATAAGAGGAGCGAAGATTATTTGACATAGAATTTATAAAAATTGCGATGTATTAGTATTGTGGGCGCAAATTTATCACACTTCTGATGTCAGAATTAGGAAAGCTCTCTATAGTATAGAGACAGTTTTGATAAATAAAAGAGACAACTATCAAATCATACTTTCATTTATTCAGTTTGGCACAAGGATATATCTTTAGATTACGTCGTGATTCTACATGTACATTTAGAGCCCAGTTCGCAAAGCAAAGGCAAAAAACCAAGAGAAAGAACAGGTAATAAAACTCTCGCTCATTCTTTTTAATAAGTAATAATAAACAAACAGTGGTACAGCCAATTTATATCAAATATCAATGTTGTGGGTAGTTTTATATTACTAGAAAGGTCTGTCTTACAACAGAACATAATAAGCATTATTTAGCATCAACACAATTTACTAAATGTATACCACAGGTATATAATGAATTTCATTGATACAACTTGATCCACAGTATATTATTCTATCCTATTTTACAATCTTTAATATCTCACAAAGGATCTAACTACCCACAATATCAATAAGATAACGATTACACCATCTTACATTGTTTCCTAGATGATTAAACAAAAGAACAAGCAACACAGAATATTGAAACACAGTGGCAGTTAAATAGTCAGAACCATATCGTACCTGAGCAGTCGTCGAAGGAGAATAGATCGAGCTAGCCGAGCCTGTCGACTTATATAGCCAGCTTACATCTTATTTACACGTTTGACAGTTTTACTGTCAAACGTCATGTCACTGTCATTTCACTACCACTATCCTCTTACATATTATGTATAAATACTTGGATATCAGTAATTTCAGCCCACAGCCTAAATATCATTACATATCTCTCACATGCATAGCCTCCAGGCATGTTAAGGCGGTACATATTATTTATCAAGCTTGCTGTTGCCACTATGACATTCTTTTTGTTAAGAATAACACAGCCGGTCTTATTAAACTTTACTTGACCACCACTCTTAATGATTTGACTGACAGACAACAGGTTTGTTACCAGCTCAGGCACATAAAGCACATTAGTAAATAGTATTTCATTCTGTTGGCCACTTTCATCATATATACACAAACTTATATTTCCAGAGCTTTGTACCAGTAATGATTTATTATTTGCAACTTTGATTGTTTCTCCTATGAACAAATTGTGGTGTTTGGTCATATGTGCCGAAGCACCAGAATCAATATACCAATAATCGGAGCATTCAGTCGACACTTTAAATACAGCTGTGTATGAACTGTTCTATTTATTTGCCTTAGTGCTGTTTTTTGATTTACACTCAGGGCTTTTATGACCATATTTTATTGCATGTATAGCAGCGGGGGCATTTTGAAACACTTTTGTTTTTATTGTGAAATTTCTGACTCGTAACAAAGGCAGACGAGTTATTCTCGCCAGTTTCTTTCACTTCTTGAAGAATATTGGATTTCACGGAGTCAGAACTGATATGCAAGCCTGAACTCCTAATGGCCATTATCATTGGTTTGTAATGTTCAGGCAGGCCTGATAATAAGAGTGTACCAAGCCACTCATCATAGACTTGAAATCCAATGTTTCTCAATTTGTGAGCTGTAGAAATTATTTTACTGACATATTCTTCTACATTTGAACATCTGGCTAGCGTAGTATTGTATAAGACACGCAGCAGACCGACCCGGCGTGTTAGTCCAGAGTCATCAAAGGTACGAGATAAACTCATCCAGACTTCTCTTGCAGTATTTGATTCTTGAATATGTATATAATTTACGGGATCAACGAGAAGAATGATTTTCTATCTCGCCTTAGTATCACGCTTATTGTCAACTGTACGGGTATCTGTGGGTCCACGCAGTCCTACAACTCCTCATGTTCCATATATGTTTTTACGGCAAATCGCCACGTTGCGCAGTTCTCCCGGCCCGTTAATTTTTCAATTAATGCCAAGGGATTGTTTGATGATGACATCGTTGTATTTGCGTAAAATTTGTACTGAAAATTTACCACGTTGCACGTGATAGGTTATGACTTTGATCGGCACTTTTATAACACTGATATTACTTATTTTGAGCACTGATCGGACTTTCTTGGCCCATAACCTGTAATTTTTTAATTATATTGTCCACACTTACTGTATAAAAGAACTTATATTTTATGAGACACGTTTTTAATACTTTTCATAAAGTTACTCGCATGCTGGTTCACAGAGTAGAGAGGAGCAAACACACAGATTAATAATAGCTGTCATTATTATGACTGTAGTCTAGGTAGAAGGCGCCAAATTTAAATTATATAATATTAAAACATTCTCACTGCCCGAATGCGGACCAGACACACTAAACGCATGTAAAAGAATAGATAAACGGCCTTAGCTATATCTTGTTGTTTACAAACGCCCACGAGTTTTACACTCGATCAGTTTTACGGTTTTGTCGAATAGACGTTTGACGTATTTCATTTTTTCTTTTATTTTTCGGTCGCCGACTGCTGAGTGGTGATGGGCAGTTACGAACCTGTGCTATGTATGAACGTGTTACATGTTGTACTGTTGTGTGAAACTGGACGACCTGCATTGGAAATGTGCTGGAGCTTTGTTCCAAGTTTCTTTAGTTTCTGTGAGTGATGGTGTTGAATGTTTCTGTACATGCTTCATTTCTTTTCGATAATTGAATTGCTATAATTTCAACCATATCTACACCTCAAGTCACTATTTATTGAACTCGATTTCGAATCTTATCATACGTAAAATTTTTGTGGCAAAGGATCTAACTTTTCGGTAAAAGATTAAATATGAAACGGCTTGACGGAAAATTATGCATTTTTGAAGGTTTAAAACCTTAACAAGTTTGATTATTCGTTAACAACATTTGGATGCTAACATTATTCAATGCAAAATAAAGGATAAGTAATAAATATCATAAAATTGAACATAATAAGAAACAGAAAGTACTGCTGTCAATTATTTACATTTACTAATTATGCCGGGAACTCTTTGTAGTACGATAATCGAACAACTTTTATTTCATGTATTTATTTTTAATTAAAAAATTAAAAACATTTATTAAATAAAAGAATTCACACAAGTAATTTCCGTAGACCCCACACTAGGCAAGCCTGTCCTGTGGGTGTCTTATTACGTTTACAATATTTGTAGTATACAATATTTGTTTGGATGTTAACATTCAACATTTCTTAATTTTTATAGGAACTTAACTAACACGGTGGTAAGAAAACAAAATGACTTAAAATAAACAGTTTGACTTGGCTAAGTGCGGGTTTTAGTGCAGAAGCGGCCGTTTTGTGAAAACATACGTATTTTGTTTTATTGGTGTTGAGGGTTAGTAGGTTATGATTTAGCCATGTAGATATCTGATTCATACTTTGCTCTGCTTTTATAAACACTTCATCCCAGTTTGAGCCATCAGAAAGTATGACTGTGTCGTCGGCATAACAAATGATTTCTGACGAGGTAGTGGTATTTATATCGTTCATGTACATTATAAACAACGTTGGCCCTAGAACACTACCTTGTAGTACACCAAAAGTAATTGAGTGAAAATCACTAGTATAGTTTCCAACTTTGACACATTGTTTCCTTTCGGTGAGATAGCTCATAAACCACTATTTTAATGCTAGTCCTCTGATGCCAAAATGCTTTACCATTTTTTGAACCAATATTGGTATTGAGACGGTATCAAAGGCCTTTGCCAAATCCAGAAATACACCCATGCTATACTTATTCTTGTCAAGTTGTGATGATACTGCTGAAGTAAGCAGTGTAACGGCTTCTTCAGTACACCTTCCTTTCCTGAACCCGAATTGCTCATTAGAGATAAGGTTATTTGTTTCCAGATACTTAACAAGTCTGTTATTAACGACTTTTTTCAATAGTTTGGAAAGAGCTGGTTACAGTGAGAAAGGTCGATAGCTCGCCGCTAAATTAAGAAGCCATTCTTATAAATTGGTATGATAGATGCTACCTTCCAAGCATCTGGAAATAATCCAGTTTTGAAACTTAAGTTAAATAAGTCCGTTAGGGCTGGTTTACTAAAATGTCTAATGTCTTTCAGAAGCACATTCGTTAAACCGTCAATTCCTGGAGCTTTATTGTTCTGTAGGGAAAGTATAAGAGACTCAACTTCAGCATAGTCTGTGGGATATAGAAAAAAGGAGTCAAGTACAAGGTTATTGCTTATTTCAGCTGCCAGTGCCTCTTGAGTGAGTTGCAGATTGCTTAGGATGTTATTGGTTAGTTCTTGTCCTACAGTTGAGAAGTATGTGTTACATAAGTTTAATGAACTCTTGGCGTTTGTAGGATTTGGTAGCGTTAAAAGTTCCTTTAGTTCTGTTTTAGCATCAGAGAGGTGACATACGGTTTTGATGGTATTCCACATCTTTTTTGTTTTTTTTTTTGTTGTTAGTCAGTTCTCTATTTTCATGCTCATTCTTTAACTTGCGTAATAGTTCATTGCAAAAGTTTGTGTATCGGATGTAGACTGTATGCAACAGGTGATCATTTGGTAGTTTTCTGGATCTCATCAGAAGAAGAAGAATCAGAATAGTTTATTTGTAAACACCATGTCACAATGGTATGAGATAGTACATATAACTTGTATCACTATGCTTTGCCAGGGGGCGTACAAATATCGAAAGTAGTAAAAATTTTATTAAACTTACAAATTAATACAGTTGACTAATATTTTGTCTTTATGATGCAGATATACCTAATATCAATTCTAGTATTTTTGACCATTGTATATTTTTATTATGATTAAAATTAATAAATTAAAAATGTCCAAAGTAATTAAATTAAATACAAATAATTAGATGTCAGTCAGGATTTATGTGTTTAAAATTGTCATTAGATATTTACATAATTATTATCATCACTAAAGCAACACTAAACATTATTGTATTATACATCAAGTCAGATTGAAATAGAAATGTCATTAAGGTAGTCGTTAAAAGAGTAATAAAATTTTTAAATTAAAATAGAATGCAGAGTCCTTTTAAATTTTATCAAATCAAGTGTTTTGATGGCATCTGGCAGTTTATTGAATATTAATTGACCCATACAAAAAAAGCTTTTGTATTTTAATGCTGTGCTTCGTTCTGGTATTTCGAGTTCTAGTTTGTTCTTATCGCGTAATTTTCTGTAATGACTTTTAAAAGCTATTTTATATAAGTCTATGTTGGTCTTTACAAATATACTAACTTTATAGATGTACAAAGAAGGTAGTGTCAAAACCTTTAAACTTTTAAATATAGGTGCACAGCTTTCTGTAGGATGCAATCCATACATGGCTCGAATGCATCTTTTTTGGGCCCTAAATGCAAACTCTTTATGGACTGAGTTGCCCCAAAAGATTATACCATATCTGAGTATTGATGCAACGTAGCTATGGTATGCCAGCAAAACGGATTCCATGTTAACTATTTTGGACAGCTTATATAATAGGTACACAAATTTATTCATTCTTATACAAATTTCGTCAAATTGTGGTTTTCAATTTAAATTACTATCAATAATTATGCCTAAGAATTTAGTAGAAGTTACTACTTCTATTTTTTGTTTCCGGTTTCGGTATTCATAACGTTAACACGTACGTCAAAGTGCTCCTCAAAATTTAATCAATATCAGTGTGAATTAAAGTGCAAAAGCGCGAAATACGCCACTAAAAGTGTAAAAACCACATAAACACGCAAAGAGACAGTGAATAACGTATAAATCAATCACTTTGGACTAGAAATAGCAAACAAATAAACAACATATAATATAACCTTGAAGTGAAAAGTTTTACAATAATTTTCGTAATACCTACATGCTTAAAACGAATTTGACAAGTAGTAATCAACGTCATTTTAGCTTCTGTCATTTTGAAATACCGAGTGAATTACGACGGCTGTAGCCGGAGGATGCAAAAAAATGCAAAATTTACTTAATACAAATTTATTACTAAGAAATTACAATTAATTATAATTAGATGTATGTCGACAATCGATCGATGTTAGATCCAAAGTGACGCGTCTTCAAGGGGCCGCGATGTCCGGAGTTCGATGCCTCACGTTGTGCTGCGTCGGCGCCTCGTGTCCGTTGCCGTCACTAGGCTGCTATTGCGAAAGTAATTTGGGGCATCATGTATCAGCGGTTTCGGGGATAGGCATGTATGTAACACCTCCCGCCGTAGATCAGCAACTATTTCGAAATCTTGATTGAGTGAGATGATGAAATATTGCTGTGGCCAACTTTTATATCTCTTGGGTGCGTTGGCGCCACTTCCTGGACTTCAGCGTAGACACCAGTAGTTGTAACGTCGTT
This sequence comes from Euclidia mi, assembly GCA_944739405.2. Lineage (NCBI taxonomy): Eukaryota > Metazoa > Arthropoda > Insecta > Lepidoptera > Erebidae > Euclidia > Euclidia mi. Next base: position 81,339,615 of record OX123182.2, on the reverse strand, counting down.
CGGTTCAACTTCTCGTGAGGATTGTTCTCGTCGCTTGCGGTACATTAGTACAATGGCGAGTACACTTGCACCGGATAGTATTAGGTACATCGGGATTGTAGTATGATAGATACTGGATTCAATGTTGCTTTCGCTGAGTTGAACTGGTGTTTGTAGCGCTAACTTCGTGTTAATTTCATGAAGGTTTTCCAGATCAATGGAGTTCAACAGGATAGGCGTCGAGCTTTTGGTTACAGGTTCTACGAATTGCGGCAATGCCATTATCTCTATGGCATATCCTTTGATGTGATCGTTTGAGTTTGCTATAGTGAAGTCCGGAGTTTCTATGTGACAGTTGTATGGAACGATAGCGAGGTAGCTGCCAGTCAGTATTCTATGGGTTTCCTGTCCGCACGATATCTTCACTTTCGTAGGGTTGGGAAAGCTCATGGTGTAATGCTTTTCGTCGAGTTGTTCTACGGCTGCTGTGCTTAAGATGACAGACGTCGGCTTACAGGATGGTTGTATTTCTTGCTCGATGATAAGATTTCAGATGCAGTCTGATTCATCTCGTACGCGGTACTTGGGTTTTGCTTCACATAGGTACAGTGAGTTTACCTTCGGGCATTCAGCCTCTATGTACATAGAATCCTTCCCAGAAATCGCAATGAAAGGTAAGGTTGGTATGAGGACTTTATCAAGTTTGTTAGGGACAATGGATAATTTATAAAGATTATAAATTGTAGGAAGGGCAATAGGCATCTTGAAGACTATAACTATCTGATTATCTCTACAGAAATATCCTAATTTAATTACGTCGTAATAATCCCTAATTTCTAAATCAAGAACTTCATTTTGCGGGTACAAAGTTCTTAGCTTATCTAGTAATTTTCTTAATTCTGCCATACTTATAACTGAATGCGGTGTGCTCGATGCACGTATAAAGGCTAAAGTATATTCTAACTTACGAAGCTCTTCAAATAAGCTTTCTATACTATCGCTTAAAATTACTAAGTACTGGGCCATATGGGCATGCTGTATAAGATCACGACCTTTTGTCTCAATGATCTTATTAAGAACTTTACTAATTCTTTCTTGGTTATGCGTTATATTATTCAATAAATGATCGTTCTGGGAAGCCCAGGTTTTAGTTAGGCTTACATGTTGGTTGATTTGCGATTCTAATTTATGTTCATTCTCCTGTAATATTTTAATTGCGTTATTATATTTAATGGCATCGCTTTGGTCTAAGTTGCCTGTGATACCTTTGATAACTGAGCCTAATCCATCAAGAAGTCCTCTTTTAGAACGACTATGCTCAAACGTTTGTAACTGTAAAGATACTTTAGTTAACTTTGACTTAAGATAATTTATATGCGGTTCAAATATATAAGAAGTGTTATTATTTAATCTAGGTCTTATTTCAGATAATTTAACGTTAGCTGTCTCAACATAAGATTGTATAACATCAAGATCTATATAATTAAGAAAGGAATGATAATGGGAAACAATTCGCGTTGTTCCTAAGTTAAAAGGGAGTAAGCCAGGACCGTTTTCTAAGGGGTCAATCATTACTTCTTGTCCTTGAGTCGTTTGAAGTAGTAGCAACAGCAGAATCCTGTAACAACACGGGGTTCTTAGGGCTACGTTTTAAACGAGACTTTGCAACTGGACCACGTTTCTTTTTAGTGTAGATATGAATAGGGAGATCGGCGAGTACAGTATCCTGTGTGTAGCGAGGGGCAAGTTTTTGTCTATTGGCTAGGGGATTACGTACAAAGATCTGTTGATCTGGGGAGTATTCTTTCTCTGGTTCGCGATCTTTGTTCCTATTTTCAGTTAATTGAGTGCGGTTATGTGAGGAAGTTTCGTTTATTAATACATAGACCTGAGTTAGTCTCTTCTTATGATCTACTAAATACTGCTGTAACAGTTGTTCTGATAAACTAATGTCTAACGAGTCGCGAGGGTCAAAAAGACCAGTGATTAAATCAATAGGTCTGCATTTGGTGAAACTGTGAATACTATTGTTATATCCTAATATTGCATATGGCATTAGATTAATGACAGATTCGTGACGCCTTTCTAGTTTCAAAACTCTTAAATGTTCTAAAATGGTTAAGTGAAAACGTTCTACTATTCCGTTATCGTTAGGTGAATGTGCGAGTATCTTATGATGTTGAATTTTATGAAGTCTTATAAATTCTGAAAATAGTGCATTAGTGAATTCGGGGCCTTGGTCAGTAATTATAGTATAGGGAACGCCATGATGGGTGCAAAACGTTAAAAGAGCTTGAACGACACTTAAAGCTGTACCATCTCGGAGATGATATGCCTGCGCATATTTAGAGAAGGCATCAACCAAGGTAAGGAACTTTTCAGTTTGAGCTGTAAAAAGATCGAGATGTACAATTTCAAAAGGTTTAGTGGCAGGTGGGACTATAGCGAATTTCTGTTTAATAGGGTTACGGTCGTACTTTGCTTGACCGCAAATAGTGCATTCGTTTATATATTTGGTTATATCGTCTTTCATATGAGGCCAATAATATCTATATGACAAAGATAAAAAGCATTCATTGATACCACGATGGTTAGTTTTACCCTCGTGATAATTTTTAATAATTTCTTGTTGTCTAAAATAGTCCTTTACGTTCTCTACTTCTTTCTTCGTTAAAACCATATTCAAGGCAGAACTTTTAAATTTATCTTGGATGATAGGGATTATTTGGTACATAGCCAATGGAGGATGAATAATCAAACCGGTTTTTACCTTAGGATTAACGTATTCTTTTACGGCGTTAATAACGTCGTCTTCGAGGTTAGATTCTGATAACTGAATAACTGTTTTTGTGTGGGTCTCGAATGGCTTAGAAACGGTAGGTCGTTTTTTAATATCTCCTACAACAACGAAACATATTTGGCGATGGAGTTTATTAAGGGGTTCATCCGAAATCGGAATTTCTAATATGGGATTCTCAGCACTAGTATGAACTGTTTCAGTCGAGGAACCAGAAACTGATGGTGGTTTTTCAGATGTGTTAACAAATACGGAGCTAATATCTTCGTGATTAATTTCTACACGGGACAAGGCATCAGCGTTGGTATTCAGCTTACCCTGCTTATAGACAGTAGTGAAATCATATTCGCTTAATTTTAATCACCAACGAGTTAAACGAGAATTCGGTTCTTTTAAGTTCATAACCCACTGGAGTGGTTTATGATCTGTAACAATTTTGAATTTTCTACCAAATAAGTACGGGCGGAAATATTTAGTTGCCCATACAATAGCTAAAAGCTCTTTTTCTGTTGTGCTGTAATTGATTTCACTAGTGTTTAATGTGCGGGACGCATACGCTATGGGTCTATCGCTACCTATCTGTCCTTGTGAAAGAACGGCACCAATGGCAAGGTTTGAAGCGTCAGTTGTGAGAATAAAATCTTTGCTAAAATCGGGGTATTGTAGGATCGGGTCATTCATTAATAGGGTTTTACATTTCTCGAAACAGTTAATATAATTTGGATCGTTAATATTAATCTTGGAACCTTTTTTGAGACACTGAGTCATTGGTTTTGTTATGCGAGCAAAGTCGGGAATAAATTTTCTATAATAGCCTAATAAGCCTAAAAATCTTTTAATTTCTGTGGGAGTTTTGGGCATAGGGAACTTTTGAATGGCGTCAATTTTATCCGGGTTAGGCTTAATACCATCTTTACTAATAATATGACCGAGATATGCTGTTTCTAACTTAAGAAATTCAGATTTGTCCATTTGAATTTTGAAATTTGATTCACGGAGTCTCTGGAATACTTTTTCAAGGTTAACCATATGCTCTTGGAGGCTGGTACTAAAAATAACGATATCATCTAAATAAACCAGGCAGATGGTGTTCTGTAAGCCTCTGAGGACATTATCCATCACCCGCTGAAAAGTGGATGGCGAATTCTTAAGTCCCATCGGCATACGTAAAAATTCGAAGTGTCCATGCTCTACTGTGAACGCGGTCTTAGAAATATCGTCAGGGTTCATCTCGACTTGGTAAAAACCACTTGCAAGGTCTAACGTGCTGAAATATTGGCAGTTGCCCAACTTGTCAAGGACATCTGATATGTTAGGTATGGGGTAACGGTCATCTAAAGTTTTTTCGTTTAACTTTCTAAAGTCTATTACTAGACGCCATTTAGTCTTTCCACTAGCATCTACTTTCTTGGGGACAACCCATATGGGGGAGCTCCAAGCCGAATCTGAAGGTCGGATAATATTTTGCTCTAACATCTTGCTAATTTGTTTCTGAACTTCCTGCTTATGTATAAAGGGATACCTATAGCTTTTAGTATAAATTGGGACCTCGTCAGTTGTACGGATGGAATGTTTAATTTTATTTGTAAAAGTTAAAGGTTCGCCATCTATATAAAATACGTCGGCGTACCGTGCGCATAATGACTCTAAATTAGCTTTTTCCTCGGCGTTCAAATGATCCGTACGTAGTTGCGATAACACTTGCTTAACGCGATCGGACAGTTGTTCGGTACGCGTGCACTGCATATTACACAACTCGGCTTTTACAGGTTGATCCATTGAGAAAACTACGTCATGACACGTTGGGTTTGTGACCTCTAATATACCACGGTTATTTTTTACAGTAGTGACGCAATTATCTATTATACAGTTTGATATACATTGCTTCTCAATCAATACGTCACCATCGCGAGAATTAATAGGGACTTTAATTATTTTGTTTAATTAGCCGGTATTATTTCTTCATATAAATTACAATTGCGAGAGTCATACATGAACAATGGATTGCTTGAATTACGCGTATTTAATAACCTATTCTTTAAATCAAGATTTGATTCCAATTTTTCTAATAAATCATAGCCAATTATACCATCAAAGTAATCGTGAAATTTTAAAATACAAAGTGTTATATCATTCGTCTCATTAAATTCCTCGAAGCATGGCAATGTAATAGTATAATCGTTGCGAGTAGTAGCGTGAATGTTAGTTACTTCGAAAGGGTCGTAATTACATGGTATGTGTGATAAGTATCGGTCAACAATCTCTGGACTTATAAATGACGAATTAGAACCTGTGTCTACTAATAATTTCATAGGGGGATTAGCTATTTTTATATACGGCAATTGTCTTTGTGTTTGTAAGTTAATTTCTATTTTAACTTGTCTGATTTTGAAACTTTCTGAAAATCCTTATCTTCAGTGGGCGCAATGTCTGCGACCTCCTCTACAGAGTAACCTTCTGTACACTGAGGTGGCTCGTATGAACTATTATATATTTCATATGGATAGTCGTACGTAGAGCACTCATAATATTCTGGGGGATAGCAATCATTATCAAAGTAATCGTTATATGGGCTATATTCTTAATAAGATTCATGAGAAAAATCATTAAAGTTGAGTTCTCTAGGTTTAAGATAATTTGAAGGCGGCGGATTGCCGGATTTCGACCAATCATGATATGTACGTTGCGGTAATGGCTTAGCTACGTAGTGGCTCACACCGCTCATAGGTTGCGGGGCGTTACTCGTGCTAGGTTTGGGTCCGGGCATTTTAAAAACTTGGCTTTGAGGCCTAAAATTAGGTGGGGGTGCACTTAACATTTGTTGAGTTCTAGTGGGTCCGCGAAACTGAGGGTTTTGTGGTCTCCATTGCGATGAAGGTTGTTGCATATGGGGTGTGAACGCGCGCGACGGTCCAGGCATATTAAATGGTTTAGGAGGCATGTTAAACGGTCGTTGAAATGGTGTAGAGGTTGGCATAAGGCCATAAGAAAATTTGGGACTAACCTGATGTTGAGACTGCGACTTCCTGTCAGGCACATGTTCGTTTCGCTGCTGCAAATACAAGGTGTTCATCTCCTCATGCACGAACTCTAAAGCTTGTTCAATTGTATCAGGCCGCATGCATCGAATGCGAGAACCCAATGGGTCGCGTAAACCGCGCAAATACGATTGAAGTGTTAACTTTTTATATAAAGTGCGTTTTGATTCTATGGTACTCGCTATCGATTCATGAAGACTAATATAAGTCATGATAGTACTAAAAATGTTCTGACATTTTTCATAAAATTCCTGTGGAGTTAATGAGCCCTGCTTTAAAAGCGCTAAGTCGTTATACAAGGACGTTTCATCCCGTTGATCTGCGAAGTTATTAATCAACGTGCTCCGAATAGCACTCCAGCTCTCAGGGATACCGTTAGTGTTAATAGTACGTGCCGCTGGTCCAACACATTTATTTAAAATACCATTTATTAATGCTAAATTAGTTAATTCACTACCGGGTTCATTTTTCATAAACTGTTCCACTAACTGATCGCATAACTTTATAAATCGAGTTAATACGTTCGAGTTACCGTCGAATTCAGGGACCAGTCGTAAGGCCTTGTAAATCTGATCTATAGAGTTACTAGACGTCATGTTCGCGGCGTGTTCTAAACTACTATTTAATTCTAAATTTCTATTAGCGTCTAATAAATTATGTCTATTTTCACTAAGCCTAGGTGACTGAGATTGCCTTGGATGGAAAATCTTGGTAGCTAATAGGAAACACTTAAGGATAAAAAAGGAAGCGACTCTAGAATGATTCTAAAGTACTTACATACGTCCGACGATTTTGTACCTCTTTGCTGTATCGATTTCTGGATACTCCTCGGGGCTGCAGCACGTGTAGGTTCTGGATAGCCGAAGGTCGTCTTGATTCACTGACTCTACTGACCGAATTTACTCGACTATCCTACCGACTGCGCCAATTACGACGGCTGTAGCCGGAGGATGCAAAAAAATGCAAAATTTACTTAATACAAATTATTACTAAGAAATTACAATTAATTATAATTAGATGTATGTCGACAATCGATCGATGTTAGATCCAAAGTGACGCGTCTTCAAGGGGCCGCGATGTCCGGAGTTCGATGCCTCACGTTGTGCTGCGTCGGCGCCTCATGTCCGTTGCCGTCACTAGGCTGCTATTGCGAAAGTAATTTGGGGCATCATGTATCAGCGGTTTCGGGGATAGGCATGTATGTAACAAGTGTTGCCAGAACAACAACAATATTTACCACCATTCAACCAGTGTTGCCAACCAAACCAAACAATGGACAATGCAAGTATGGAATTGTTGCTGTCGAAATTGGATTATAACTTGGATTATAAGTTGAATGAACAAGCCAAACTAATAACAACTTCGGTGACTAAAAATGTTATGGAGGCACTGGATGAGAGACTTAAAATAATTACGGAAGAAAACACTATGCTGAAGGAAAAGATAACTAGTCTGGAGCAAAAACTTATTGTCATGGAAAGGGAGAAACGAAAGTACAACCCGATCTTCTTTGGCATCGAGGAGATTGAAAAGTCAGAAGCAGAACTAGTAGACTACCTCAAGGACATCATTCAAGAAGCAGGAACACACCTAGATAGCCAGGAAATTAGTAACATATATAGAATTGGCAAGGATAAAAATAATAAAAAACGCCCTATTGTAGCTTCTATCACATCCTAATGGAAGAAACATATGATTTTGAAAAGTAAAACCAAGCTGCCGACTGGTATATATGTGAAAGAAGATTACTCCAAAGCTGTGCTAGAAAAACGAAAGGAACTACAAGTACAAGTGGAAGAAGAAAGGAAGAAAGGAAATATAGCCTTTTTAAAACATGATAAAATAATAGTAAAGAAACCATCAGGAGTAAACAGAGACAAAAAAAAGAGGGAAGTTTCTGACTCACCTAAGTCGTCAGTGCAGAAAAAAACTGATTTGAAAGATAACCCGACAACTACATCCACTAAGGGAAAAGACATACTAAAACCTAACATACTCAATTACATTGAACGAGGCAGAGCTGTTTCTCCTGCTGAGATCCCAAAAAACCAGTAACGACCACCGGAACCCGAAATCAAATCAGAACAAATAGCATAACTTCATACAAATCAACAAAAAATCACACCCCAAGCCGGTTGGTCACCGTGGGGAATGATGACCACTACCCTCCAGCAAACAAAATACCTAACGAAAAGTCAAATAGTATTTACATAGCAACCTTAAACACACTTTCACTAAGGACAATGGAACAAACTTCTTGAACTAGAGATAGCTTTGAGTGACATTAAATGGGATATACTTGGTCTTAGCGAAGTGAGACGATTAGGAAACCATATCGAAGAACATGACGACTATATCTTCCATTATATCGGTGAAACAAAAGGCCAATACGGAGTAGGATTTATGGTGAAAAAACATCTGAAGAATAATATCTTGGAGTTCAAAGGTATTTCTGAAAGAATATCTTTACTAAACATACAGTTAGAAGGTTACAAGCACAAGTGGACAATACTGCAAATATATGCACCTACTGAAGCAGCCGAAGAAACATTAAAAGACGATTTTTTACAAGCAACTTTCAAAAACACTGGAGTATGCCCACTAAAACGTTATTGTTATGGGTGACTTCAATGGCAAAATAGGCAAACAAAAACACATTGAAGAGTCCGTGATCGGTAAATATGGCATAGGAACAAGAAGCAAAAATGGCAAAAGAATTGTAAACATGGCACTTGAGCATAACTTAACTATATTAAACAGTGTTTTTAAGAAAAGGCCTGCTAAGAAATGGACCTGGATATCACCTGATGGCACTTACCGCAATGAAATAGACTATATAATTAGTAATCAACCAATATTTTTTGAAGATGTCAGTGTCATAAACAATTTAAACTTTAATAGCAATCACCGCAAGGTCAGAGCAACTATATTTGACAAAAAACCAAAGAAACACAGAAGACAGTTTTATCAGCAAAAGTATCCGTGGAAATCGGATGCAACGTCTCAGAACATAACAAGATGTACTATTGACAAAACTCAGGAAATGTACAACTTAGTAGTAAACGATATTTATACTAAGACCAACAAGATGCAAACAAACAAAAATACATTAAGCTCCATTACAGTAAACCTCATTAAAAACAGGAAAGAACTACTTAAGCATAGAAGAAATTAAAGAACCCTACGCGAAATAACTGAACAAAGTAAAGAAATAAGCCGAAGCATTAAACAAGATAGAACAAATAAAAGAATCAAATGCATTCAAAACCACATTACTAAGACTGGAGGTATTAACAGAGCACTCAAAGAATTAAAAGAAGTCTCAACCTGGGTCCCGAAAATTAAAAGAAAGAACAAAAAAGAAGAAACACAGAGACAGTCAATTCTTCAGATAGCAACAGAGTACTACCAGAAATTATACTCTACCGACAACACCTCAGATTGCAACATAGACCTTGAAGATGCTAACGGAAATTCCTCAGATTCTCGAAAGAGAAGTTCAACATGCAATAGAAACGCAGAAAAATTATAAAGCTCCTGGACCTGACAAAATAACTAATGAAATGATGAAGGTGAGACTACCTGAAATAACAAAAAAAGCTGACTAACTTGTTTAATTTTATCTTAAACACAGAATCAATACCGTCACAATGGACAACAAGCTCTATAGTACTGATCTTCAAGAAGGGAGATAGATCCGAAATAAGCAACTACCGCCTAATAAGTCTTATGTCCAATGTATACAAGGTATTCTCAAAAATAATTCTCAAACGCATCACAAAAAGACTTGATGAACAACAATCTAGAGAACAGGCTGAATTCAGATCGGGCTTCTCAACAATACATCACATACACGTGATAAAACAGCTTGTTGAATAATGTCAAGAATACAACTATCCATTATACATGGCATTTGTGGATTATAACAAAGCATTTGATTCTTTGGAACAGCAATACATTTGGGCAGCTTTGAAAAATCAAGGTATAGAAAATAAATACATAAGGTTAATAAAAAATGTATACTCTAACCGCAAAGCACGAATAAAGCTAGAAACAGAAGGAGAAAGTTTCAAAATACACAGGGGAGTGAGGCAGGGAGACCCACTATCACCCAAACTTTTTTAGCAGTATTAGAGGAAGTTATCAGAAAGAAGCAATGAGACAACGTGGGAATTAACGTCAATGGAACACAACTAAATCACTTAAGATTCGCAGATGATATAATACTCTTAACAGACAACCCAAAAAGCCTACAGACCATGCTCCAAGCTTTGTCACGTGAGAGTAAGAAGGTAGGTCTGGCTATAAACAAAACAAAGACCAAAATAATTACAAACAGATCGCAAATTATCATTTCAATTGGTGAGGAGACAATAGATTATGTCAGTTCTTATATATACTTGGGCCAGCTTATTGCCTTCAACAACCAAATGGAATCAGAGATAGAGAGAAGAGTAGCTAACGCATGGAAGAGATATTGGTCCCTCAAAGAAGTGCTAAAAAGTAAAGAATACACTATTGCTATGAAAAGGAAAATATACAATTCATGTATTGCACCAATACTAACTTACGGATGCCAGACTTGGGCCAACACACAAAAACAGTACCAAAAATTTATCACATGTCAAAGAGCCATGGAAAGGAGCATCTTGGGTTGCACAAAAAGAGACAGGAAAAGAGCAGTAGATATACGAAACATCACAAAGATCGAAGATGTTATATGCAAAACCAAAAACTAAAATGGCAGTGGGTAGGCCACATGATGAGAGAGAACAAAAATAAATGGACAAGAGACATAACGGAATGGACCCCTAGATTCCAAACCAAGAAAAAAAGAGGAAGGCAAAGAAAACGTTGGTCAGACGACATCAAGTCCATTGCAGGTCCACTATGGCATAGATTAACCCAATCAAGACAAACATGGAAAGAGCTGGAGGAGGCCTTCGTGTCGCAAAGACACGCCAACACTCAATAAGTTTTAAAATAATATTAATTTCATATAAGTACATAAGGAAAGCTTATAATTTGTAAATATTTAGATGATGTAATAATTTTGTAAATTAATTTGGCAATAAAGGCTTAATAATAATAAAACTACTTCTATTTTATTTCCTTGATAACTGATGTACAGCTGTCTGCATGGGATTCGCTGCTGAAAGTGCATGATTTTTGTTTTGCTTAGATTTATAACCAGTTTGTTCTGGTTTATCCAGTCTATGATATTATTTAATGTTGAGTTTATTTCATTTTCATAAGCTATTGGATGGTCACATTTCATTATCACTGTACTGTCATCAGCGAACAGGACCATAGGATGTTTTACATATCTTGGCAGATCATTGATGTAAAGAAAGAACAATAGTGGCCCCAATACACTACCTTGTGGCACTCCTTGTTTTATTATTTTACTGTTCGAACGGTATTTTCTTTCCTTTCCACTTTTTGTACATAGTTGCGTTATCTATACATACTGTATTCTGTTACATAAATATGATTTGAGCATTGACAGTACATTGCCTCGCATCCCATAGTTTTCCAATTTATTTAATAATATTGAATGGTCCACATAGTCGAAGGCTTTCGACAAATCCATATACACAGCACATACAAGGTTTCTATTATCTACACTTTGTATGATAGGTTGAATAAGATCATATATGGCCATATTAATTTATTTTGTTTTTACGACAACCTTTTTGTTCGTTAACTAATATGTTCGATTTTTCAATATATGTATATAAGGCTTTATATATGACCTTCTCTAACACCTTCGAAAAAATTGGTATCAAAGAGATTGGCCTATAATTTTCCATTCCTCATTTCCTCATATGTAGGCAATTCCTGTGCTGCATACAACGAATAAGATCTGGAGTAATCCATGGCTTAATATTGTACTTGGAATGACTTATTCGAACTTTCTGCGTATGTCTATTGATTATCTCAGAAATTTCATTACAAAAGAGGTTTACTGTATAATTTGCGTCTAATTTTGTAAATTTCTGTGACCAGTCTATTTGCTATAGCTTCTTCCTAATGCCCTCTATGTCTCTCTTGAAAGCTGTTCGATCCTAGATGATTATGCACCTCTTTCAGTCTTTAAACCAACCAAGATTTCGGATGCGTGCCTGCCGAAGTCGATAAATCATAACGGCACAAATTTTTATACTATTTCTTATCCTAAATTGAATGACAATACTTATACTAATTCTTATCCTAAATCGAATGCCAATTCTTATACAAAATCATGTACTAGTTCTCATACTAAATCGTCTACTAATTCTTATCAAAAATCTAATACCAATTCTAATCCTAAGTCTTACAATTATTCGTATCCTAATTCTTATGATAAATCTTATACTAAACCTTATGCGAATTATTCTACTAAATCAACTACTATTTCTACTTCTCAGCCACCCAAAAGGGAACTGAGTCATACAAATATTTTTACACCTCAGCCGCCCAAAGAGGGACTAAGTCATTCTAGTTCTATTACATCTCAGCCGCCCAAAGAGGGACTGAGTCATGCCAGCTCTTTTACACCTCAGCCGCCCAAAGAGGGACTGCGTCATTCAAGTTCTTTTACATCTCAGCCGCCCAAAGAGGGACTGAGTACTTCTAGTTCTTTTACACCTCAGCCGCCCAAAAAAGGACTGAGTCATACCAACTCTTTTACATCTCAGCCGTCCAAAGAGGGACTGAGTCATTCTAACTCTTTTACATCTCAGCCGCCCAAAGAGGTACTGAGTAATTTTATTCTAGTTCTTTAACACCTCACTCGCCCAAATCTAAACCGAGTCATCCTAATTCCATAACAAAAGCTTATTCTTATTCTAAATCTGAGTGAACCCATCTTCGAGATGAGCACATCATCATCATCATCCTAGCGCTGTCCTGGTTGCACTCCAAAACCCACGCCTTGGAGCCCGGGGTCCGCTTTCCGGCTGTGTCTCCTCCATTTCGCACGGTCTTCAGCATCCCTGGTGGTTAGTTGGTTGGCACGCATGTCATCCCTTGCGACGTCAAGCCAGCATTTCGGCGGAGGTAGCATGGTAAGACATTTGTTACCCACGTAAGATGCCGGTTGACGTAAGACGTGGCCATACTAGCGTAGACGACACTCTTGCAGTTTGTCAGCAATGTCACGGACATGAAGGCAACCCCGGATGCTGCAGTTCCTAATGCGGTCCTTCCGCGTGACTCCACACATCCAGCGCAGCATGTTCATCTCCGTGACACGCAGACTCTGCTTGTGTCGCTCAAGCACAGGCCACGTCTCACTGCCATATAACAGGACAGGTCTAATGATGGATTTATAGACCTGTCCTTTGAGCTTAACCGGCATTTTGAGGTCACAAATGACACCGCTCACCTCACGTCATTTGGCCCAGGCTGCCGAAATACGTGCCTTGACGTCGCAATCGATGACACCAGACGCGTGCAGTACTGATCCCAGGTACTTGACCAATTCCTTTCGCTTGGCAATGTCTCCGCCTATACGAATTGACGCGGGATCTGTACTGTTGCAGGCCAAGTACTCGGTCTTCGCCACGTTTATTTTCAGACCGCCGTTCTTAAGCGTCTCCTTCCACGCGTTCACACGCCGCACCAAGCGTCCCCTGTCCGCATCCGCCAGTGCGATATCATCAGCATACATGAGCAGCCACGGGGGCTGCTCATGTGAGTCTTTGGTGCTGTCTGACAGTACGTCTAATATCACACTGAATAGGTATGGACTGAGGACGGAACCCTGGTGGACCCCGACGGTGATGGGAAAGGATTTTGTGTCGCCAACAGCAGTCCGAACTACGGAATCGGAATTTGAGTACATGTCTCGAATGATGTCAGTATATGCTTCTGGTACACCTTTGGATCTTAGAGCCCACCAAATCATCTGTCGCGGCACACAGTCGAAGGCCTTCTGTATGTCCAGAAACAGAAGATGCAGAGGCGTGTTCTTCGACCCGAGATGAGCACATTATCAAATAAAATATCGTTACCTTATACAAAATATTTACGAAAAGCTCTAGTAACTGTCTTAATTTTCTTATCGATACCGGTGTAAGTATCAGCATTGTTAAACAGTCTAGTTTGGGAAATATGCCTGAGCTTACCTCTGACACTATAAAAATAAAAGGTATAAATGATACTAATTCCTATTGTGAAACTTTAGGAGGAGTTTATTTAACATTCATTGTATACACGTCATAAATGACAATGTTAACTTAAAAAATGATGATGGTATTAGATAATGACTTCCTCCATCTTTATGAAGCTATTAATATAGATTATAATTCCAAAACGTTAACCTTCCATGGGCATGAATTGCCAATTTTTCAACATCAACCTACTTATATGATACCGGCACGCTCCGAAGCCGTTATCGAATACTCCGTATACAATTACTCTCCCGAGCTTTATCTAAACAATGCAGCCTTAGTACTAGATCATACCTTAAAAGAAGTTGTTTATGTCGCAAATTGCATTGTATCTATTAAACCGAATAGAAATGTCAATGTTACTACATATTTTAAATACTACTGACCTAGACCTTGAGTTCAAAGATTATGTCGTAGAGTTGTCACCGATTGATTATGGTGAAAAGTTAGAGTATAATTCTTCGTATAATATTAATTCTATTTTTTATTTTAAATCCGATCGAGTAAATCAAGTATTAAACTCTATTCGCTGTTCCCATTTAAATGAAGAAGAGAGGAAAGCTCGTCTTAATTGTTGTTCAGAGTATACAGATATGTTTTATCTCGAGGGCGAACCATTATCTTTTACTTCTGCCGTAGAACATTCAATCGATACGGGTAATGCAGCCCCTATACACGTGAAATCGTATCGCTTCCCTGAATGTCACAAGAAAGAAGTCGATAATCAAATTCGAAAGATGCTAAATCAAAATATTATACGTCCTTCAATTTCACCTTGGAGTGCACCAGTATGGGTGGTTCCCAAAAAGTTAGATGCATCCCGCAAAAAGAAGCGGCGAAATGTAATAGATTATCGCCGCCTTAACGATGTCACTGTCTCAGAAAGTTATCCACTGCCTCTCATCACTGATATCCCCGACCAATTAGGTCATTCTAAATATTTTACTACGCTTGACCTTGCAAGTTCTTTTCATAATTGAGAATGTCCGAAAAGGACGCACCAAAAACAGGTTTCCCGAAGCAGGTTTACAAAATTTTAAATACATATTAAACCTACAAGATGGTTACAGCAACCAGTGAAGAAATTGCGCGGAATATTGTACACTTTATGTCTCTTTTTGGTTTTCCTAAAACTATTTTAACAGATCTTGGTACTTGTTTCACTTCGGATTTATTTAAACAACTTACAGAGAAATTCAAAATTACACTACTCTGTATCATCCACAGACAAATGGAGCTCTAGAACGTTCTCATGCCACTTTAAAAGAGTATCTCAAACCTTTTGTTAAAGAAAATCAAAACGATTGGCACTGTTACCTATTTACCGCAATTTTAGCTTACATTACTACGCCTACGGAAAACTCGACATCAAACCCTATACGACTGCCTCGTTGGTCTCGCGGCATAAGTGTGCGCGTGGAATCGGGAGGTCCCGGGTTCGATTCCTGGGTCGGGCAGTGTTATTGGGTTTTTCTGTCACGAAATTATCAGTAGCAGCACGGAGTCTGGAAATGTGCCCGATACGGCAATAGGCTCGTCCCTTATTACGTGGGACTAAAGTATATCTGGCGAAAAGTGGGTGTAGAAATACACCTCTGCCTACCCCTTCGGGGATAAAAGGCGTGACGATATGTTTGTATATATGTACTACGCCTCATTTTAGTACAAATTTCACGCCTTATGAGTTGTTATACGGTTATAAACCAGTAATCACGTCTTCACTTTATGAAACTAATACTAATATAACATATCACGAAATACATTCGGGCTTTACAATATCGTATGCGATTCAGTCGCGAAAAAGCGATTCAAAATATAATAAATAGCAAAGAAAAGTCAAAACATAATGACAACAGTTCACGTCAAATATCCTATAAAGTTGGTGACTTAGTTTATTTAAAACATCACCATCGTTTAAGAAAGGCTCTATCTCCTATATGGAAAGGCCCATATAAAATCATTCAAGTTCATGGTAATCGAAATGTCACTTTGCAAGTAGGTCGCAAAAGAGTTAAATATCATATTAACGAAATTAAACCAGCATCTTCTTAATTCTTCTATTTTCTCATTTCCAGAATATTATGCTGCGGAAGGCATTGCCAAGCAGACTCCAATGTAATTCCTATTTCTCATAGTCTTGGTTTATATTTTGAACCTCAGACTAATATACATTTTTATAATGACTATTGGAAAGTCATTACACATATTTATTTAATAACTTTAGATCCATATCTTAACAAAATCGATAATTTATTGCAAAATATCTTAAATCTATGCGCAAAATCTCAATCCAATTATCTATCCGAATGTAAAGACTTTTCTAGCCTGATCGAAAACTTAATACAATCTAATTATGTCAAACTCGAATTTCTGTCTCATATTATAAGTAATCAATCTAAATATAAAGTTAAATTCTTTTTCGGCACATTAGACGCCGACGATGCTCGCAAGTATGATGTAGCAATTGAATCTTGTCGCAAAAATGACATGGAATTATTTCATTTGTTTCGAGATAATATACATACAATAATTAAATCAACTATAAATAACTTTAATTCTACTATTTATAAGCTTAATCAAAATGAAGCAAAATTAAATCAAAAAATAAATACTATGAATCAAATATTTTCTCAAATAACCAAAACTGATAACATCCTTCTTTATGTTTCTAAGATAAATAACCTTTTTAGTGTTATCGAAAGTTTCTTATTGTCTATTTCTAATTTACTAGATACTACTCTAAATACTATTTTATTTTCTAAGGTAAATGTGCTACACCCTAGCGTTATAAGTCCACTGAATCTTTTCAAAGAATTATCAGAACATAGCAATCAAATAGGTAAGCAATTGGAATTTCCAGTTCCGTTAGATGTACCTAATATTAATTCAATTATCGATGTATCAACAACAATAATAAGATTGTTTTTGTGTTACAATTTCGTTAATATCGTTAGATAATTTCGCTGTTTGTAAAGTGATTGATAAAGTGAGGTATTTCTTTGGTGGGTAGTTGAGTAAAGACCTATTTTTCAACAGCTGATATAATTATTTTAAATAAAATAGTTATAATAAAGTATAAGTTTTAATGTATAATAAATACAGCCGAGGTTAAATACCTGCCAGCCAAGCGTTATATCACAATAGTTAATACCACAAAAACATAAACCCGTTCTGCAGCATCAGCATGGAATCCTCTATCCACAATATCCAGCAATACCTCGAAGGATCTTCTCAAAAAGAATTCTACTGGTACGGGCGGCTTAGCAGAAGAATTTGGGAATTTCAAAGACTTCATAATGCAAACAATGAAGTCTTTTTCTCAAAAACTGGCGTCCATCGCTAGCCAAGTGGACGGTATGGAGACACGCAGCCGTCGCAAAATGATTCTCCTGCATGGTGTTGAGGAGGAAAAGAATGTGTATACAGCTCAGGTTGTTGTTAAAGTGGTGAAGCAGCGGCTAAAGCTTGATACTTTCTCTACGGCAGAAATCAAACGATGTCATAGAATGGGCCGTCTTCTATCAAGTTAGCCTAGGCCCATCCTCGTCAAGTTGCAGAGCATTTCAGTGCGAGACAGCATATGGTTCGCCAAAACCAAGTTGAAGGGATCCGGTCTAACGCTGTACGAGTTTTTGACCCGAACGCTACACATACCGTACATGGCAGCGCGGGAGAAGTTCGGCGTGACCAATTGCTGTAATTAGTGCTTTATTATTTGAGTAACGTCTTATAGGCTCCACTGAACTGCAAGCAAGTTGGTGACGTATTACGGACTCCATTACTACGAATATTGCAAAATAAATTTTCTAATGGATCTTAGTTTATATTCTTAGTCAACAGACTACTTAAATTGTGTATTTTGTTTATATATAAAAACATTTCCTTATAGACATTGATATTTGATATCCAATTTTTTATTGATGGCACTTGTTCAAATTTAGTAGCAGTGGTGACATCTCGTAATTTTTTTTTTATTTTAAACTGCATTGACCTGAGGATTGGTAATAATTCTTCCCATAACTTAAAATGCGCTGAGTTTCTTTTACTTGCGAGCGCACTTGTACATTTTCTGCGTTTGCTCATAACTGTGTCCATTAAACGAGTCAAAAAGCTTGTCTACCAATAGTAAGAAATCCGATGTATCTAGACATTCCTTAGGAAGGATATCATGATCTGAAATTAAGGAAATAATGTTTACAAGTTGCCACAACAATATTAAATCTTGTAATAAAAAAGTCAACTGCTGTGCTCTTATCATCTGGTCAAAATTATTGAAACCATCCAACAAAATTACTGTTTACACTAAAGCCAAACATACTTACTGGCTAAATATCTCATTGCAGCAGATACCCTCTGACTAAAAACTTGTGCTGCATGCTTCACCTTCATTTTGGGTATATTTTCTTTAACCACGTGACTGTCGGTTAATTTATTAATTAGTCTGACGTCATCTTCTCCGGGGTCAGCATCCAGCAGCATTTGCAAATGCTCCCATTTGGCAAATTTGACGATTCCACCCTGAATAAATCTCAAATCTGACAGAAGACTATTTCTTAATCCTTTAAAAAGGTGTGGTGGGTCATATATTAGGAATATTTTTCTTCCATTACATTCAAATGCTAAACTTTTGCACTCTTTGTCTTCTCGCAAATATGTCTTCATCGTATCATTTATGAGGCTTTTTATGACACTCATATTTGTGGCCGATTGGTCACATACAGTGGCAATTACTATTAAGCCTGTGTTTTGTATAGCTTTGAGTGCATCTAGAATGAGTTCTTTTAGTACTGCTGTTTTTGTTGCACTCTGGCAGAATGTGAAGGCAATTGGTTGCTTGTTCCTTTGAGACCTTTGACCATTAATACAAGCGCATGGTCAGCAATTTTATTAGTATTCCGCGGACCAAAGTCCTCAAAACCAATAATTTCGTCGCAAGTTTTGTTGTAATATAATCCAGGACTTAATGCCACTTCGTCAAAGATGAGTTTGCACAATTTTTTTTCCTGTGGTAACTTTTGCACTGCCTTCTTTAGATGGTTGATGACAACATCATTTATTCCAGGCTTAATGGTCACTTTGCTTAGGACTTTCTGGATAGTCCGTCTTGAAGGCAATGTAAGCAGTGTTTGCAAAAGTTTATAAGCCTTTTGGCTTTACTTATATATAGTCAGGCACAGACTTTTTTCTTTGACACCACTATCAGAACAATTATTGCCGTATAAGTATCCCACATATCGACAATCTCGTGAGCTAAGCCCAAACATTTTTCTTGTTCGTCTTTTTCTGCTAATTATTATTTAAATAATTTAATCATTTATTTATGTTTAGTTAGTTCAAAGCTATTTAAAATTGAGTAACCGATGATAGGTATTTTTTTTCAGTTATTTTCAATCAACGTTTCTAATTCCTACACACGGTAATAGCACAAAATATCGTCATTTTTTTTGATAGCACATAATACATATTTATGCCACAATTACAGAATCGCTATTGATAGGGTGGGACGAGCATAAGATTGCCCGAACCTGCGTTTATGGTGTCCTCCCCTCTCTTCAAACTACACAACGCTAAAACATGCCACAATAATATGCACTTCAGCTCCTCTTTATATATTCTTATGAATATAATTGTTTGCGTTAAAATATATTTTAAAAATAAGAAAGGACGACCACACTGCCTAGGGGCCCTGACACTGTTTATTCGGCCCTGCATATTAGCTACTTACCAAAATTCAATGTTGGGACAGCGTTCTTATTGAGATGACCACTGGCTGTTATGTAGAAGTGTTCAAAGTGATGATCGCATATACGTATGTTGTTATATATGTATTTGTCACCCTTTTCTTTGTCTGTTTTACTCAAAATATCTTTCCATTGATCAAATTTTTCTGTTGTAACGTATGTCCGGTACCTACCGCGTCTGCGTCATAATACCGCCCATACGCTCGGCCAATCAGAGAAGGCCATCGTCCGTGCTCGCGAAGTCTGACCATATATGGTCACGCAGCGACTCCAGCTCTGATGGAGAGCTCCAGTATATATAGGGGCCGACAGAGAGGCCGCACCGCCACTCTATCCTACTGACCTACTACCGCTACTCTGTCCGTATCCATCGTGCGTGTATCCTGGTCCCAGCTGTGGGTGAGTTACTACATTTACTGCACTAGCGTACTGCCCATCTCTCTACCTGCTAGCTGACGCCGCCTGCCTGACTCTATTGGTTGTGGCTTTCCTAATGCTGGTTCCGTTCAGGTTCCAGATCTACCTTAAAGCTCCGGGCTATGCTACCTAGACCACTACACTTTCCTGCATCGTCTTCGGCGTCACCTCTGCCGAAGAGTCTGGCCCTGCTCTGCTCATCGCATACACACCGCCGGCGCCTGCCATCTGAAGGCAACAGCCTGCAAGGATCTGCCCTCTACCGCAGCCCTCCGAGCAGCCTGCCCTACATACTACCGGAGGGAGCAGCGTGGGAGACTGCAGCCCTTAGTGTTCAGGCCAGTGTCGTGTTGTTGGTCGGTCATACTTGTGCAAGGAAAGTGAGACAATACTCGGCAAATAAATGCATAGAACCTCTACTGCATTTTAATACCAGAACCCGTAACACCGTATAAGGGTATTTCGAAGGCGGGAAGTGATGTACTTTTCCTGAAAGATAGTAGGCACAAATGTTTAGCTATTATTATAATCACATACAAAATGCCGAGTCGAAAAGACTACCACTGACCAAATTTTGATATATAAGTACATTAAATATACTGATTACAGCTTACCTTTGTAAGGAAGACATCCAAAATAGCACTTAAAAACTGACTTTCTAGGCATTTTAAAAGCGGTGTCAATTTCAAATCGCAGAAGCAAGCAAGGTCAAGTATTCACAGCGTAGGGTCAATTTTTAGGGTATCTAATCACAGGGTCCAGGGAAGAAGCAGGGTCAAAGTTTAAAGAAAACGCAAAATAGATCACCGCGAGACAAAAAAAGCAGATTTTTTTTTAAAGTTACCGGCAACAGCTATGTCTGTCATCTGTGACATCTGTCAGTCATCATAATTTACGTCCCGTTTCGCTTAAATAAAATGTAAAATAAAAAATATATTATTTGTATTACATATATGTTAGTAATTTTTTTTAAGTTACCGAATAAAATTGATATTAAAATTTGTATTTTTAGGAAATCACTTAAGTAATTTAAGGTTCTCATGTTAACATTTTAGATACATGGCTTCCGATAGGTGGCGGTAATTGCTTCAAGTTTGGGGACCCTATCTCCTAGATAGCAACACTTTCTTTGTGTTCTATTTTGTGACGTCAGACAGTTCTACGACTGGAATATATCTGATACTGTCCTTATATCTGAAGCCCACTGCACCAGTTCAAGTAACATAAAGATCAGAGGATATAAGACCTACATAACTAACTATCCTGATGGGACGGGACATGCCGGAACAGCTATCATAATACCTGATACTGTTAAACATCATCTTCTTACTGAATTTAAAACAGAGGCAATTCAGGTGATAGTAGTGGCTTTAGAAGACAGCCTCGGATTCTTCAATATTGCTGCTGTACATTGCCCACCAAAACACAAAATAAATGACACAAAGTTCTCCCTCTTCTTTAAAACGCTGGGTGGGCGATTTATTGCTGGCGGAGTCTGGAACGCGAAACATACACACTGGGGATCTATATTAACTACAACTAGAGGCAGGCAACTGCAAAACTGTTTGACAGTTAATAACCTTTATGCAATATCCGCAGCCGAACCAACCTACTGGCCCACTGACACCGGTAAGATTCCAGATCTCCTGGACTTCATTCTTATCAAAGGTATGTCTAAACATTATCTCAAGGCTGAAACATGCCTGGACAGTAGTTCGGACCACACCCCTGTACTTCTCACGGTGAGCACTATGGTGATTGACATAGAGAAGCCACCATCATTTACTAATAAAAACACAGATTGGGACTCATCTCGAGAATATATAGATGATAATATAAACTTAAAAATCGCACTAAAGTCACCAGAAGATATTGATGATGCAACGAAAAATATCACATTACTTATACAAGAGTCTGCTCAACTAACTTCACTATTCATTGAACACAATCCCTGTACTGTGAACCTCCCTCTGCAAATAAGGACACGAATTCTGGAAAAACAAAGACTTCGGCAAATATGGCATCAAAGTCAAAACATTGAGGACAAAAGAAACCTCAATAAAGCGATAAAATAATTAAAGTACTTAATAGAAAGACTGACATAATTCTACACTTGAGGTTAAGCTGGAATCACTAACACCAAAAGCTTCTACTAACTATTCCCTCGGGAAATTTACTAAAGCTCTAAATAGACCCCAAGAGGCTAAGCCACCGCTGAGAAATAATAGTAATAAGTGGGCTAAATAAGCTCCAGAAAAATCAAACGTATTTGCTGGTCACTTGGCATCTGTTTTCTTATCAAATTTGACAATGGATATGGAACACGAACATCGAGTACTCAAAGCTCTGGGAGAACCATTTCAGATGTAATTGCCTTTGAAACCAACCACTGTAAAAGAAATATGGAGAACAATTCACGAGCTTACAAATAAGAAAGCACCAGGAGTTGATCTGATCACTGCAGAAATCCTCAAGCAACTACCTAAAAAGGCTGTAGTATTCCTAACTGTTTTATATAACAGCATTCTGAGGGTCCAGTACTTTCCATCTATGTGGAAAATATCTCAGATAAGAATGATTCATAAAGCAGGAAAACCTCCAAATGAAGTCCAGTCATACAGGCCTATCAGCCTACTGCCAATCTTATCCAAGACTTGTGAAAAGATCATTCTTCACAAACTACGACCCATTATTGAAGCCGAGAAAGTTATCCCTGACCATCAATTTGGTTTTAGGCAGTACCATTCCACCACAGAACAAGTCCATCGTGTCACCAACAAAATCAGAGATGCTTTAGAAAGAAAGGAGTATTGTTCGTCCGCATTTCTCGACATACAACAGGCGTTCGATAAAGTATGGCATAAAGGTCTACTATATAAGATTAAGAATTGTTTCCCCCTACAATTTCTTTACACTCATGAAATCTTACCTGGATGGAAGAGTATTTCAATTAAAATAAGGCGAAGACTGCTCAAAATGTTATGACATAAAAGCAGGTGTGCCGCAGGGGTCGGTACTGGGACCTGTCCTATATTCAATTTACACTGCAGATTTGCCCGAGGTACTAGGAATAACTACAGCCACATTCGCTGACGATACTGCCATATTGGCTAGTAGCGACAATCCAGCCTATGCATCACAACTACTACAGTGCGGACTAAACGAGATAGATGTCTGGTTGTTCAAATGGAAAATAAAAACTAGTACCTCCAAATCGATACATATAACATTCACCCATTCATTTGAGAAAATGCAATTATCCGCCAGTATACCTTTGTGGCAACTTGTTACCACAAAGCGATAGCGTAAAGTACCTGGGAATGCACCTTGATAGGCGGCTGACTTGGAAAAATCATATTAAAGCCAAAAGAGAGGAACTAAAACTAAAATTCAAGACTTTGCTGTGGTTGTTGGGTCGTAACAGTAAACTGAACATTGACAACAAGCTGCTAATATACAAAATCATACTCAAACCAATATGGACTTACGGGGTACAACAGTGGGGCAGTGCTAGTAACTCCAATATAAGTATCATCCAAAGAATGCAAAATATTATTCTAAAAACACCAAATTTCATTCTTAAATACACCAAAACTTTAAAATGAATTCCGTAAGAGAAGAAATCCGGAAAATATCAAAGCGCTGAAGATCCAAATGAGCTGGCACTCCAGCTAAATACTCGGGCTTATCCAAAACGGCTTAAAAGGCACGATATATTGAAGCTACCAGACAGGATGTAGCCTAACTAAAGCACGAGTAGTGCTCTCACTGGAGTGTACACTCTCCACAACTTATTGGCCTACAACTCATCAGCTCTTAGTCCAAACACTGATTGCTGATACAAAGAGGAAAAATAAAAAATAAATTATGACGTCAGTAAAACGGAAGTTTCACTGCCCTAACTTGTACTTCTTGTCTATCTTACTGTTTCAACTCCCTATCTGAATCTCAGGTTTTTTATCTTTCAGCCTCTGTCAAATACTTATAAGAAATTCACCTGGTCTAAATCATATTTTTCACTTGTTTTTCGGTTCTGTAAAGCTATGTGTATATACAATAGTCTTTTTGTAACACGCAACTGGCGGGTGGACATTTTGTTTTTATATAGCTTTAATATATATATTTATTTAAGTATAACTTACCTATTATTAGTACATCATATAAATATTTTTATTTATATATAGATAATATATTTACATTAGACTTAATATGTATTATTAGAACCAGAAGGTAGATTGATTTAAAAAAAAACAAGATTACAATACACTGAAAATCATTTACTTCTATATTTTAGATTACTTTTTAACAACATAACCTCAAAGCAAACTCAAAAAGCAAACAGCCACCAAGTACACGAAATAATCACACTTTTACACTAAATAATCACGTAGGTACACAAAGTACAAAAATGACTTACTGCAAATAGCGCCGAACACCTCACGACAACCTTCTCGCTCGAAAGCCAACCGACAAATGACTGGCGCACTGAACGAGCGCTGCTTTTATACTTATCGTGAGATGACGTCACTAAAAACAGTTGAGTCAGTTCAAATTATCCTAACACGGCCTCTCCTGATAGTGCACCGTCCTCGGGCACTGTATCGGCAGCATCTTCGATGGCAGGTGCATGGTTTGCGGGAGAGCGTGAAGGTCCTGCAATCTCCTCGTCATCATTTTCAGCTTCAGTACCTGAAGATTTGAAAATGAAATTAGGGTCTAATAGGCTAACAACCCGTTGCCTACACTTTCATACTTCACGCATACAAGGCCCTCTATCATGGATTCATACTTTCATTAATTGCCTGTCTCCTAGTCTCTGACAGGCTTCACACACTGTAATACATAGCCGAACATCCGTCATTTCACTGCATACTTATAGTAAGTTTGATGCTTTTACCGTTATTTACAGAGCCTATACACGTGATACGTGTCTGCCGGGCCGAAGCCCATACATATCAACAGATATGTCTGCCGGGCCGAAGCCCACACACGTTAAACGTGTCTGCCAGGCCGAAGCCCACACATATCAACAGATATGTCTGCCAGGCCGAAGCCCACACACGTTAAACGTGTCTGCCAGGCCGAAGCCCGCACATATCAACAGATATGTCTGCCGGGCCGAAGCCCACACACGTTAAACGTGTCTGCCAGGCCGAAGCCCACACATATCAACAGATATGTCTGCCAGGCCGAAGCCCACACACGTTAAACGTGTCTGCCAGGCCGAAGCCCACACATATCACCAGATATGTCTGCCCGGATGACGCCCACACATCACCAGATGTGTCTGCCAAGGCTGGAACTTGCTTACACGCACCGCCTTGCTCATGGATCAATGAGAGCCACTCATTCTCCTCGTACATTCACACGTTCATGTATAGCTAAAAGCTGTAACATATAAAACGTTTGTTAGGTACATCACGATACTCACTTTCAAAGAAAGCTGCACAACTCTCGGGACACCATTCCCCTTTCCAAGGTATCATGTACTGAGCCGCCGCCTGTGTCGTTTTTCCACGAGCTCCGCTCAATAGTGTGAGCTCGTAACGATCGCTGGGTAGCACTTTGGTCACCCGATACGGACCTCTCATACCGGAGTCAAGTTTACCGGTGGATTGTGAGTATTTTATAACAAACACACAATCGTTGACCTGGAAAGTTCTGGGAGGGTGTCGATGACGGTTTACATAGGAATCCTGCTTGTCTTGATTCCTCCTAAGCAGACCTTTCGCTCTTTCCCTGCACATTTCTCGCCATGCTGCCCGATTTGGCTGCGCACTCTCAATTGCTATGTCCCGGACTAGTGCGCGGATTACAGGAGTGGTCGCATCAGACCCGATTAACAAATTTAAGGCTGAAAACTGAGTGGTTTTTTGCTTTGTTATATTTAAAACCAATTGAATTTTACAAAGTGCTTCGGACCAGGTAGTATTTTTATTGTTGCTTTCAATTCGAATTAAATTCAACACGGTACGCACGTATCTTTCTACTTGGCCGTTGGCATGATGCATTTCTGGTGTTACATAATGAACATCACATCCTAACTCAGTCACCCAAGTGATAAAACTGGAAGCCTCAAACATGCGCCCGCGGTCACAAACTAACAATTTAGGAACACCAAAAAGGGAAATGGCGTTTTCCATAACGCGTTTAAGCTCATTTGTATCCTGGCGATATAAAGCATAAAGTAAACAATACTTGGTGAAAGCGTCCACAAGTACTAAAACGAATTTGAAACCATTCGACTCTGGCAAGGGGCCCAATACGTCAACATGGATAGTATTGAAAGGTTCGTCTGGTTTTTCCCAAGAAGTAATGGGTTGACAAGGAGCTCTAGGAACTCTCTTTTTGGACATACAAGTCAGACAGTGTGATGTATATTTTTGAACAAACTGCTTAAGGCCGGGAAACCAAAAATGCTTAAGGATGAGATTAATGGTTTTGTCCGCTCCTATATGCTCGTGCTCGTCATGAAATATACGCAAAAGACTTAATCTGTGTCCTTTAGGAATAAAACACAAAAGCCTCGACTCTTCGCCAATCGGAGAGTAACGATAGTACAGGAGATCGTTTTTACACACATAGCGACGTGAATCTAACTGACCATCTCTGAGCCTTTGCAATAGCTCTTGAGTCTCACTATCGGCGGACTGAGCTATCTGAGCCCAGTTCAACGGCCTATCTATGTGGTTAACTTGCGTCACTGTTGGATTCCTGCTTAAGTAGTCGGCGTGAGACATCATTACGCCTTTCCTATACTCAATTGTAAAATTGAAATCTTGCAGGTAGATCCACCAGCGAGCAACGCGGGGTAGCAGATCTTTTTTACGTTCAGTGGACTTTAGCGCATTGCAATCTGTAACGATCTTAAATTTGATGCCAATCAAGTAGTGTCTAAAGTGTTGTAACGCCTTGACTACCGCCAGTGTTTCCAACTCGTAAGAGTGGTATCTACTCTCTGCGCCTTGAGTGACCTTGCTAAAGTAGGCTACGACACGCTTGCTGCCGTCCTTATGGACCTGCATTAAAATCGCTCCGTACCCTGCACTACTGGCGTCTGTATGGAGTTCCGTCGCTAGCATGGTATCAAAAATTGCAAGTATGGGCTCACTAGTTAATTGTTTAATGAGGTCTTGTCGGACCTGCTCTTGCTCAATGCCCCATTCAAATTTAACATCTTTTTTGGTAAGACGAGAGATACTTGCAGTTTTTGTAGCATAATTTTTTATGTAGCGTCGGAAATATCCAGCCAAGCCTAAAAATTGTCTAACCTGTTTTAGGTTACTTGGCACTGGAGCGTTTGCTAGTGCCTCAATTTTTCGAGAGCTCGGCCTAACCTGACCGTGACTAATGACGCGACCAAGATACTCCACCTCAGTGGTTAAAAATGAACATTTCCGAAGATTCACAGAAAATCCTGCTTCGGTTAACGTTTTAAGAACCTCTTGTAACAATCGTATACCTTCATCGATGGTCATGCTCATAATAAGTACGTCATCTATGTATACCAGAACATGGCCAGATTCGATGAACCTTCGAAGCGTATTATTGATAATCCGTTGATAAACGGTGGGAGCATTGCACAAACCGAATGGCATCTTCAGGTATTCATAATGGCCCTCAGGAGTTACGAACCCTGTCTTGTGAATGGAACTGGCCTCGATGGGAATTTGGTGGAACCCTGAGGCCATATCTAGTCCTGTGAAGAATTTCGAGCAACCAAGACGATCAATATGGTCCTCTATCAAAGGCAAGGGATACCTGTCCCTAATAGTTATGCGATTGAGTGCTCGAAAGTCCACACACATCCTATCCGCACCATCCTTCTTTTTGACTAGAATAACTGGACTAGCGTATTCAGATTTAGATTCACGTATGATATTTTTGTGCAACAAATCTTTAATTATTTCCCTCACCTTGAGTTTCTCTTGATATGATAACCGGTAAGGATGGTACGCCACTGGGACATCGCTAGTTAAATTAATTTGCATTTTGCCTGTATTTACTGTAGTAGTTGCGGTACCGGATATAAGGAATGGTTTAAAATTATTTATGACACTCATCAATGAATTTAAATTGGCGCCTTGTAGAGGAGTATCTATTAGTCCAAGTTCACCAGTTTCAACGGCGTTAATCGTGAATACGTGACTAGTGGAGTGCGACAGAAGTTGCCCGTGCTTGGTACGAATGTAGGTAACCCCATCCCTATTGAGAACATCAGTTCCTACAATTATAGGCGTATTCATATACGATGCCGGTACTATAACAAAGTCTATTTCTAACGATATTCTGCTAAACTCTACAGTCAGCGTGACATACTCATGAGCAACGATACCGTCACTACCAATTCCCTTCAAAACGCGATGGGTTGGTTTACGAGAACAGGTAAAGTGTTTCACGATAGCTGATGAAATTAGGGATACGTTAAGTGCACCACTATCAATTAAAACATCGACAGGTATACCCTGAATCACGGCCGCAGTAACATCATTTACGCCAGACGAATCGCGACGTTCTTTACATAGATTCACCTTTCGTTGATTATTACTAGTGTTCTCCGTCCTACGCTTCGCATAACAATCGTTCTCGACATGACCAACCTTCTTGCAAAACGTACACGTTATTTTAGACTGGCCATCAGGCACTTTACGCTTCTTGGGACAGTTAATACGTAAATGGCCAGATTGACCGCAAGAAAAACAAGCATTACTACCACTGCCTGATGAGACAATATTCCGTTTGTTCGACGGTACACGGCTATCGCTTTTGTTACGGTTGGTCTTGACATAAATAGCTAAGAAAGTAACTAAAGAATCTACGGTCAGCTCGGCGTTCGCCGCCGCTGCACGAACTTGCGCATCGTTTATGCCTCGAATAACTATTTGAACCATTAGTTCTTCGCTCAAACCCTTTACAATGCGCAATCGCAGCAACGTGCGTCGAGCATACTCTGCATAGGTGTTAAATTTATCTGAAGTTGTATTCATAACCTCAAAAAGTATATTAGCATAATCTAGTTTATGCGGGCACAGACATTTAAATTCCTTAGAAAAGTTACTCCATGAACGGTCGTTCGTAACCCATTCATTCAACCAAGTCTTGGCATCCCCTTTTAAACAATTAGCTACTCGCGATAAACATTCTAAATCGCCCCAACTATTGGCCAATTTTGCACGTTCCACCTCGTCACACCACACTTCAAAGCTATGGACACTCGGGTCGAAGTTTGACACATAATAGTTAAGCGGTTTTACTTTATTTATAGCAACGTTTAAGGCTTCAGCTAACGATTCTGCCGCAGATGGCGTATTACTATTACACTGACCACTGCCGGTAGGCAAACTACGCGTAGGAGTTTGTGAGGTACTAGCCGCACTCTCCTCTATAGCGTCTAATCGGGAAAGTATAGTTGCCAGTGCATTCTGCATAACAACACCCTCACGACTACGAGAGCGCGCACGCCGACGACGCGCGGTTGAATTGCGACGAGATTTTGATCTAGGTTCGCGGTCAGATCCCGAAGAAGAACGCGAAACATTATCACAATAAGAGCGCGAACGAGACCGCGAAACAGAATCGCGACGAGAACGCGAACGAGAATCGCGATGGTGTCGGCGCAATTTGCTAATTTTTCGCTTTGTCTTATGGCGTAACGACACATCAGTCCTCTCACGCGAACGTGATGAGCGCGGCATTTCAAACACAACTTAACGGCTGTTTGCAAAATAATCTGACAGCTAATTTAATGTGGGCATAGACCAATCCCACTTCTGATATTAGAACCAGAAGGTAGATTGATTTAAAAAAAAACAAGATTACAATACACTGAAAATCATTTACTTCTATATTTTAGATTACTTTTTAACAACATAACCTCAAAGCAAACTCAAAAAGCAAACAGCCACCAAGTACACGAAATAATCACACTTTTACACTAAATAATCACGTAGGTACACAAAGTACAAAAATGACTTACTGCAAATAGCGCCGAACACCTCACGACAACCTTCTCGCTCGAAAGCCAACCGACAAATGACTGGCGCACTGAACGAGCGCTGCTTTTATACTTATCGTGAGATGACGTCACTAAAAACAGTTGAGTCAGTTCAAATTATCCTAACAGTATGATACAAGTAGTGACGATGACAGCTTTTTAACTGATAGTAGTAGTCTCAATGACAGTTTTACTAGTCTGCCCTCACTTGCAGAGATTCTTCAGTCTCAGTTCCCTGACGTCGCGGGGAACTTTAATGTAATCCATATAAATGCCCAAAGCATTCCAGCTCATTTCCCTGATATGCTGATAACCTTTGACTCTAAGAACATACATGCTATTCTCGTTTCAGAGTCATGGCTCAAACCATGTCTGCCATCAACTTCATATTCTCTTCCGGGGTTCCGCCTAATTAGAAATGATCGCGCAGTCAGTGGTGGTGGCGGTGTTGCTATATACCTACGAGCTCAAATTCCTTTCTGTATCGTAAGCATCTCATCGCAACTACCACCCTCGAATGCCGGCTAGCATCTCTTCTTAGAAGTGGAACTGAATAATTCTAAAGTTCTTCTAGGGGTCTATTATTCTCCTTCGTTACGAATATTTTTTTTCCCTTCTTTCGAACATCTCCTAGAAACTTTCGTACCTTCTTACTGTCACGCAATCATAATGGGTGATTTTAACACCTGCATTATTAAACAGGATAATCGTGCCACGACCTTCGAGCGTATTTTATATTCGAACAATATATTTATTCTTCCTCTCAACGCTACACACCGTTTTCCAAACTCTGTACCTTCTCTCCTTGACCTCATTTTCGTTTCTTGCCCTACTTTTGTATCATATATAAATATAAACATGGTCAGTGTTCTGCAGATGCTTTCTTTTACCATGATCTAATCTATCTTTCGTATAAAATACGCCCACCAAAGGTAAAACCTAAAATTATCATGCAACGCAACTTCGGTGGGATGGATCGTTTGAAGCTTTGCGAAGACGCCCGTTGCATTGATTGGTCTCCTTTGTACTCATCAGACTGTGTAGATAACAACGTTCAAATTTTTACACATAAGTTAACTCACCTGTACGACGAGCATGCACCAATCCGTGCCAATAAATTGAAGCACCTACCCGCACCTTGGCTTACAGACGAAATTAAAATTCTTATGAAAAAGAAAGCGGCTGCCAAGGTGAAGTATAAATGTCGTCCAACCCCTGGAAATTTGGAAAAATACACAAGTGCCAGAAATCTCTGCAATAAGGTGTGTAGGAAAGCACAGTGCCATCATATTCACAATTCTGTTGAAAACGGAGACCCAGTTAAAATCTGGATTTTTTTAGAACACTGGGAGTTGGTAAGTCTCGCAATTACACAATCCCCAAAGATATAAATATAGATTCACTTAACGCACATTTCACTGCCTCAGCCAATTTTGATGGGAAAAGAAAATCAAACACGTTACAAGACCTTTCACGTATCCCAACACCCAGATATTCACCTTTTATTTTCGAGCAATTTTCCTGTTGTGGTGTTAAAAAGAGCATCATTTCAATCTCATCCAATGCTGTTGGTAATGAATGCATTAGTCGAAACACGATCCTGCCCTTCCTAGATGAAATCCTCCCTGTCTTTTGTCATATCTTAAACTACTCAGTTACCAGCGGCGTCTTTCCATCAGCGTGGAAAGATGCACAAATATTTCCAATACCTAAAAATCCAAACCCTGTTCCATTTCTGACTTTCATCCTATATCCATACTTCCATTCCTTTCCAAAGTCCTTGAGCGTCTTGTGCATACGCAACTCTGTACTTTCCTTTCCAAGAATGCTCTCCTGAATCCTTTGCAATTCGGTTTTCTTCCTGGTCATAGCACTACCACAGCATTGGTTCATATCACTGATGAGATAAGGCTGGGCATGGATGGTGGAAAACTCATGCTGTTGTCCTTGCTGAATTTTAGCAACGCATTTAACACCGTGGATTTCCACATCCTGCTTGCCATACTCCGCTCTATTAACATATCTCCAACGGTAATTGACTGGTTTCATAGTTATCTGTTTGGACGCCGACAACGTATACGTGTTGATAAGTCGTACTCCTCGTGGTGTGATACAACTGTCGGGGTACCGCAGGGTGACGTGGTCTCCGTTACTTTTCGCAATTTTCATAAATTCTATCTCCAAACAGTTACTTTCATCTTACCACCTTTATGCAGATGATTTGCAGATATATTCACAAGCACTAATGTGCCACTAGAGTCAATTTCAACGGCGTTTTCTAATATTAACTCAGATTTGGCGCGTATCTGTACGTGGAGTAAAAATTATGGCGTCAAGGTGAATCCGTCAAAAACACAGGTCATTCTAATTGGCAGTTGCAGGATGACTTCCAAGATCAATTGGCCACAGCTGCCTCAGATTGAGTTCGATGGTAACATCTTACCGATATCAGATAACGTGAAAAACCTTGGTATTTATCTGAACAAAACTTTTTCATTGGGCAGTCAAATACAGGAGACCAGCCGGAAATTGTTTGCTTCAGCTGGGTCGTTGCGTAGGCTGAGGAACTTTCTTCCCACCAACACCAAGATTGCGCTTGCACAATCCTTGTTTCTCCCAATACTTGATTATGCCAATCTCAGCTATCTTGATCTTAATGAGGACCAACTTGATAAACTTGAGGGTCTCCAAAACTTCTGTATTAGATTCATTTTTGGTTAACGCAAATATGATCAATCTGAATTTCGATCCAGGCTCAAGTGGCTCCCAATTTGACTTCGCCGGAATACTCATATTCTTATACAACGTGTTGTTTAATCCTTATACCCCCACGTATCTCAAAGAACGTTTTAAGTTCCTTCATGACACACATTTAAGGACCTTGAGTACGTCGGTGGATCTGAGACTGCAGATGTGAACACATTCCACAAATTTCTACGATTAATTCTTCGCTGTTCAAGCTGTCCGTTTCTGGAATGCGCTGCCGATCGAAATTAGGCAAGCTAAATCATTGAACATTTTTTAAATGCACTAAAGAAGTACTATTTGTCATTGTAAACAAATTTTATCACTGTATTTTGTGTTCATATTATTGTATGTATGTATATGCATTATATTTATGTATATGTATTATATTTATGTATATTATACATATATGCCTACGTATGTATGTATAATAACTAAAAACAATTTATAGTAATCAGAAACTTTTAGTCCCTACACATCAAAGCTTTTTGTCTTTTCAGTCTGTCCATCCTAAGGTTGCCTGGAAGAGATCACACTTTCCGATAAGGCCGCCCTTGTGCATTTAATATGTATGTCTTAGAAATATGTGTGGAATGTATTTGAACGACAGAGTAAATAATTGTTTGATAAGAGAGTGTTGGCCGTGTGGTTGATGGCCGTGTGGTTGACGGCATAGAATACAAGTGTCACCACCCCTTATCTTCCCGTGGGTGTCGTAAGAGGCGACTGAGGGATAACACGATGCAAATACCATCTTTGCGTAGAGACGGAAAACTCGACATCAAACCCTATACGACTGCCTCGTTGGTCTCGCGACATAAATGTGCGCGTGGGATCGGGAGGTCCCGGGTTCAATTCCTGGGTCGGGCAGTGTTATTGGGTTTTTCTGTCACGAAATTCTCAGTAGCAGCACAGAGTCTGGAAATGTGCCCGGTACGACAATAGGCTCGCCCCTTATTACGTGGGACCAAAGTATATCTGGCGAAAAGTGGGTGTAGAAATACACCTCTGCCTACCACTTCGGGGATAAAAGGTGTGACGTTGTGTGTGTGTGTGTGTGAGAGTGTTGTGGGGTAAAAGAAGATGTAGTAACAACTATTGAGAAAGGTATGCTAAGACGGTTTGGACACATGGAGGGGATGGATGACGAAAGACTGACCAAGGAGTTATATAAGTCAAGTGTGAATGGGACAGGAGGAAGGGGAAGACCTAGATGGATGTTCTCTGACCAGCAGGCCGATTCAGAATGTCACGACAAGTAATCGTACGATATGTCAAATTATTGTCCTCGTCTTTTATCAGAGATATTTTGAACAAATATTCATTGAATTCAGTTTATTTATTAATTTACTTCATACTGAATGCATAAAATTGAGAGGAAATGCGATAGTTTTGACAAAAAATGAGGTAGCCCGTTTGAAAATTAACGGAATCGAATGTCAAATGAGATATAGAACGATTCTGAATCGCCTCCCAGATTGGAGTCATCCTAAAAAAAGGACAGGTTAGAAGTACCCTTAACCGAAGAGCATGCATGAGAAATTTGATGGGAGTGAGTGAAGCAAGAGAGATATGTGGTAGTCTCTGCCTACCCCTCCGGGAAACAGGCGTGAGTCTATGTATGTATGTAGTACACTTTAGTCATTTACACCGAATTTGTACCAACATTTGCACAATAAAGAATTATCTATCATCTCTAACTATCTAGCATCAGAAGATGACAAATCTTTAACAAGATTTGTCATCTTCTGATGCTGATAGGTCTGTCATTTCAAAAGAACTAAAAATTTTTGAATTATGCTGGACAGATTTCTTTGTATTACATTGATTGGGTGCATAGGGTTCCTACCAAGAACTTAGGGTCCCAAGCCAACCTCACCTACAAGTGGTGCACCTGCCGATCAACAGACGAGGCTCTGGCAAACAAAATGTCCCAATAAGCGGCAATAGGCTCGCCACCTATTACGTGGGATCAAAATACTGGCGAAAAGTGGGCGTTTAATATGCCTCTGCCTACCCCTTCGGGGAAACAGGCAAGAGTCTATGTATGTATGTATGTACATTAATTGAAGATTTGTATACAAAGTCCAGAACTAGAAAGATTTGCATAACATTTATACATCTTATAAGCTAAGTATAAAAATAGAAACACAATAAGAATAACAGTAAATGTAGAATAGTATTGGCTATATTTAATGAAATGAGATTCGTTTTGCAATTTATTTAATTCGTTTTCTAAATTATTTAATTGATGAGTTTGATACTTTAACGATTCTAAATTGATTTCTTTGAAGATGTAAAATCATTACCGAATGCCACTACCAATTATAAGCCTTATGGTTCTTTGCATAAAGTTCAATTTAATTCTACAAGAAATATAAAAAACTATTAGAAAATGTCTATTATAGTATATACTAAATGATATATACGAACTATTTACATTTTTACATTTGCTAAATATTTACTATTTCATTTGTTTAATTTATTATTCTAGAATATAAAATTTTAAATTAATTCAAATATTAAACAATTTTATTGAAATAGAAAGTATAATTAAAATTCAAACCGAAGTATGTTTATTATTGTTAGTCAGACATGACTTATAAAACAGGACATAGTAATTAATTGATTAGAAAGATCTTATAGTGAAAGTAAATTCATTTTAATTTGTAGTAAGTTACTACAAATTAAAATGAATTTACTTTACTGTCGGTTTGAATTTTAATTATACTTTCTATTTCAATTGTTTAATATTCTAATTAATTTTAAATTTTATATTCTAGAATAATAATGTTGAACTTTATAATTAATTTTACAATTTTCTATGTCCTAATTCGATTTAAATTCTATATACTAGAATAATTATACCTAATTGTATAAAATTATTTTACTATTTCTTTTGTAAAGGTGACTTCACTTATCTTAATTTAGATAATGCTCCGACAAAAAGGGGGAACTGTTATATCCCATATTACTACGTATGGAAAGCCTAGTCAGCAATATCACTGCATCGCGAATTTTTCATTTTGTTCTAAAAGCTTTAAATCAGCATTTATGCATTTCTTTATTTCAATTATATTATTCAGAGCCAGTTGGGCCTGGGACGCGATGGTGAACGGTTGAGAAACCTAAATATAGACGTTCAGTATAGTGTAGTGTGTGTGTCAAGGTAATACAAGACTCGAAATTAATTTGTGAGTTTTTTTTTTAAAAGACTAACGGGATCGGCCTCCTAACAGTACGTACACTCGCGTTCAGTTTTTTTATATGTTGTAAGTTGCAATCGTCATAAAAGAGATGACAGATGATTATTTTTGCAGTCACATCACTATGAAATATCAACCATTTCTACAACCCAGTTTCCGGAAGGAGAAAGCCTAAATGGTGTGTGCTCATAATTCCTTTGACGAGTAGGTATAGTAAGTTAACGAACGCTACAAATTCGTATTTGGGCAGTTCGCTGCGCTGTCCGAACTTGTGAAAAAGGTACAAACATTAGTTGCGTCCATCTCAACGCGTAAGCGCATGCAGTACTAGAATCGTCACACGTATTTTATCAGCTATTGAATAAAGATGAACCCTTTGATTGCCTCAATATGATTCTTCTAAAATTGTTCTATCGTCAAAGAGTTCTTAGCATTTTTATTTCAAAGTATACATGAAGTAGGTAAGTATTCCAACCCGCGAATATAAAATTCACGGGTTGGCATCTATAAAATTTTAATAATAAGTTATTCATATTTACCATATCCAGTATAAGGCCTGTACTTCAACCATAATTTCAACATCCATCATTATTTTGATATAAAAACTTTAACAGTACTAAAACATACTTCCTGCATACATACATAACGTTTAACGTCTTACTTTCATGTTACTTTTTTTTATAGACTCACGCCTGTATATCTCCGAAGGGGTAGGCAGACGTGTAATATTACACCCACATTTCGCCAGGATTATTTAGGTCCCGTGTAATAGGCGACCAGCCTATTGCCGTACCGGGCACATAAGCAGACTCCGTGCTGCTACTGAGAATTTCCTAACGGAAAAACCCAATAATGCTTTGCCTGACCCAGGAATCGAACCCGAGACCTCCCAATCCCACGCGCCAATTATGCCGCGAGACCAACGAGGCAGTCAGTGCAGTTTCGTGTTACAAGTTTCATAATTTAATAATTCATATTTTGAATAACTTTAATTCCATTTGTGTTATAAAATTTGCTACAACAATTTAATAAACCGCAAAAACAATGTTTTAAAATTTCTCCAACACGAGGTCTTTTATAACTTTAAAAAAGCTACAAATATCACTGACAACATAATTACACTACATCTACAGTGGTCTAGAATCTTCTATATTGAATTACGCTCCTAAAATAATTGACAGCACGTATGGCAGTTTCATAGACTAATATAATATTATAACTGGAAAGGCGGTTTCAGTAGCTTGCGCTGTGCGCGCCGTAGTGTGTTCTAGCTTTCGTCCCAGCACATACAACACTTCGTGTTATTAAAAAAATGTTGATCTGTGTCTGAGTGTTCTTAGTGTTCATCGATTGAATATTTGTAAAGTCACGAAGGCGTGGTCAGTTTAAAAATAAAGACAAAATATCTAACTATCCGACCTAGTTGCTTTTGAGGGCAACTGGCCAGAGATTGTCAATAACCGAGATTTATGGAAGTCCAGGGAAGAGGCCTTTGCCCAGCAGTGGGACACTATAGGCTAACGTAAAAAAACATACGCAATTACGAACCTATCATAAATTTCGCATAATAGGTATATACGAATTGTGATTGTCTAAAATAATAAAATGTATTTAGGCCGCTAAAGTGATGACTATCATGCTATCAATTATACCAGCAATCGGCACGTTGGCCTGACAAACGTGACAAAAAAATTGGGCAAGTGCGGGTCAGACTCGCGCACGAAGGGTTCCGTACCATCATCTATAAAAGAAAATCACGTTTGTTGTATGTATACTTAAATATTTTCTACCTGTTTATTAAGATCAAGTAACAAATTGCTTAAAAATTGCGTTTGTTGTATGGGAGTCCCCTTTATTATTTACTTTTTTTATTTAATTATTTATTTTGAAAGGTTATATACAACTATATATCCTGTGAAAATTTTAAGCGTCTACCTGTTACCGTTAGTAATTTTGAGCAAAAAATACGAAAATAAACACGTTTATTGTATGGGGCCCCCTCTTAATATTTGCATTTTTTTATTTTTAGTATTTGTTGTTATAGCGGCAATCGAAATACATAATTTGTGAAAATTTCTGCTTTCTAGCTATCACGGTTTATGAGATACAGCCTGGTGACAGACAGACAGACAGACGGACAGACAGACAGACAGCGGAGGCTTAGTAATAGGGTCTCGTCCCGTTTTTTACCTTTTAGGTACGGAACCCTAAAAAAAGATCAAGCTTATTTGACCTGCCTCGACATGTTAGTCCAAACTAAAGATTAAAACACAACAAACTCTACGGTCCAAACCTAAGAGTATGTTAATTAGTCATGTAACTCCGTGACCTGTTTAAGTTGATAGGGCAGTGCTTGTTATTCAAGAGCATGTCTTACTTGAGCTACAAATCCAACTCTCGTAAGTATGTCACTGTTTGATGATAATCTTATACATATGTGATAGGAGGTGAAGAAAATCCGTTCCAATAATTTTTCAGCGTACCGTGAATCCAAACCAAGAGTGATTTAACATTTGGACCAATGAGATAACACTTGCCATTGCTTCCATAATTCTCACAATCATGTTTGTAAGTGGCCATTTTAACTTTATGTATTTTTTGAGGTTTCTGCGTTCTCCATGTTGTTAAATATTGCGAAGAGTGCTTTGGCTTCGATTTCCACTTAACAACATTTTTCGTGAGCCACAAATTGTACAAATTTATCAAACGAGTTCAGATAAAAAATATTATTTTCAGACAGTTGGCCGATGATGAGCATGGTTCAAATGTAGCAGCAATATAACTAACAGTTTAAAATTTAAAGAGAGAGCTTATATTAGACTAGTATCTCTTAGCATCATATGTGTTAACTGAACTCCTAGATTATGAAATAACAGCAAAAATATACTAGTGAACGCAAAATAAACACAGACAAATAAGTCACCCGCCTCAACCACAAACTCTTAAGTTACTGAAAGAAAGAAAGAAAGAAAGAAAACATATTTATTCTGTTACGAACATACGAAATAATTACATTTTTTAGCACACATAACAGGTTTTTAAGTAACAGAATTGGCCTCCAACTCAGCGTAGTGCCATCTAGTTCAACTAGATGGCGCTGATATTATGTTGGTACCATTTTATCTTAAATACTAATAAATAAATAAATATATATTGTTTCTTTTTTTTTTGACCCCGGCCGGTCGTTTCACACTTGCACAAAGAGGAACACATTTATATACCGACAAGGCTTATTGTTTACACTTCTAAAATTGTGACACTTGACACATAGAAAATTAAAGGTAAGCCCAGAGAAGGCAGAGAACATGTTATATTCCATTTCACACACGAAGGCGCTGGTGACATAATTTCATCTCCGTACAAATAAATGAAAATCAGACGAATATGATCCTAAATAAAAAACACCATTACACCACCCGCACCCCCCAATGTGAAATGGAGTATAATTAAACAACAAACAGAACAACAATAGTCTGACAGGTGTGACCTGTCAGACCATTGCTGAATTGTGTGACATACTGACAAATACCTATCAGAAGTTAACATAGCATCCCGTTCAAAAGAATGATTACCTAGGTACTCTATGACTCGGCATAGGTCTACGAATACAAATACGATCAACGAAAAATGATGGTATACAACAGCATAAGTACGTAGCACCTCAGCGGACATAATGCCAACACGTAATAATCCGTGAAGGTAACATTGTCCCAAAATAAAACATTTGCTTAGTCTTGGGACTAAGTCACCATCATGTATGTCACAATAATGAAATATAAAAAATGATGGCATGCATTATTACTATGCAATTTATCTTACATGGTGTGTTAGAACATTTCTTTAATCTAAGGTACTAATCACAGACTATTGGGATACTACGATACTAATAAAACAAACAATTTAAGAGAGACATCATTAAGGACCAAATAAAATTTGTCCATGAATCCCGCTATGCTATGTACTCGTAATCTGTGCCATGAATTCATGCTTAGAATAATTATATACCTATGTAGGTACCTATTAAAGAATTCATGCCTTCTTCCTTTTGAGAAGAATTCTTTGTTTTTTTATTTTTTTTATTGGTGCGTTCACTGCACTGTCTTTAGCTGTCTCCAGTATTATAATATTAGTCTATGGTCATTAATTGTCTATAGCTGAATGCGTAAGCGTCGGTACCTAGCGCGGGGTTCTCAAATGAGCCAAATTGACGCCAAGCCATTAGCAAGCTATTTTCGCAGAGGAAATTGAAAATAGAAAACATTAATGGCAAATATAATATTATTATGTAAATATTGTGATTATTGTGAAGTCTTCATTTCTGCTGTTTCTTTATGTGTGTATGTGTGTCATGAACTATCTTACAATTATGCTTTTGATAATATTAGGGTGTGTACTGTGTATAAGTTAAAATTGGGAAAAGATGACTGGCAATAACAACAAACAACTAAAACAACTAAGGAGAGGAGTTTTATAGTTATAAGACAATCCAAAACTAGCTGGCCGAACAAACAAGCAATCACAGGGAACTCACCCCAATGCCCCACAATACTCGCAGTAGGTAAGTTTAGTTTTGTATTAATTGTTCATTTAGCAGATATTGCTTATAGTTTTTACTGAAGCTGAAACTTGATTTTAGAGTTCTTATCGGTGGCGGCAAGTTGTTCCATATACGTGATGCTGTTACTTTAAAACTTGCACTAAAAGCAGCCGAATGATGTCTCGGTATAATCAACAGGCTTGTGGAACCCCTAGTTTTATGTCGATTTATGTCCCTAGACCAGATAAGTTTTTTGTGGAGGTATGCCGGCCTCCCTGTGGACACCACACCAAAAAGGAGAGAAGCAAGGTGAAGTTTCCTGCGTGAAGCCATTCTTAAAATCTTATTTTTATTATGGAAAGGTGTAATGTGTGAACGTGGTGGCACATTAAAACAGAACCAAGCACATGCATTCTGCACCCGCTGGATTAGCTTTTCAGTTTTGCTTAGAAGACAGGTTCCATATACTGTATCGGCATAATTCAACTTTGACAGAATGAGTGTTTCACAGAGCAAAATACGCATGTCCTCACTAATGTAGGGCCGTATTCGATTCAGTAGCTTAAGCCTGTAAAAACAGTTCCGTACTGCCTCAGCAACATGCGTTTCAAAATGCAGAGACTGATCAAAAATACTGCTAGATAATACTACTTTAACGACAAACTCCATCACACGAGCGGGTACATCCAAGCACATTATACTCCGACACTTTTAAAGTACACTGGCAGAAACAAGTGGTTTATTTGGCGAGCCGTCGACACTCATTCATATGCAATAGAACGTACAAAGTGGCTGATTCCTCGAGCGCTTATTCGTCGCACACCAATATTATTGACGTGCACTGAAAATTATCCACTTATCTGCAGTTCAGATGATAACTTGTTTGTGTCATTCAATAGTGAAATGGCATTGCATGATATGTTTTGACTTGGTCTTTTTTGGGAAATTGATTTCCTTCGAGAAATATCGTTATACTAGCCCCTCGAAGCATTTTGGCCACCATCGAGGCATCTCAGGACACCCGTAGATGTATTTTGGCCGCTTTCGAGGCTAGGCTTTCGAGCTAAGTACGGGCGCGTAATATTTTTGTTGTAAGAATGGTGATATTTTTATTTATTAGGGTAATATTGTATATCAAAAGACGCGTAATTAAATAAGCTTTCGAAATATATTAATAAACACCAAATAATATACTTGAAGCCCACGCAAGAGCGGTATAAAGCGCGCCCGGTACAATATTTTCCCGCCATTTTCGAGCGCGCTACTTACTTGATACTTGATAGCACGGGCTGTTTGGCATGTCC
This sequence comes from Euclidia mi, assembly GCA_944739405.2. Taxonomy (NCBI): domain Eukaryota; kingdom Metazoa; phylum Arthropoda; class Insecta; order Lepidoptera; family Erebidae; genus Euclidia; species Euclidia mi. The sequence continues at coordinate 81,297,701 of OX123182.2, read as the reverse complement.
ACGTCTTGGCGTGTATTTTACGTGCGGGTGGGAATGGTGTCTTCATTCGAGCCACCCCAGCTCTTCGAGGAAGGCCAGCAGACTCTTGATGTGGCCCACTGCCTCCCTCAGGGTGCTGTATCTCGTCAGGTACTGCTGCCTGTACTGTGCTACCTCAGGGCAATCGAGGAGCAGGTGGGCTGCCGTCTCGTCTGCTGCCATACAGGCCCTGCACAGCGGGCTGTCGGTGATACCTATAGTAAATAGGTGTTTATTAAAGAATCCGTGTCCTGTGTAGGCGGCCGTGACTCTCCGCAGTTGTTGTTTGGACAGCCGGAGGATTTGTTTGGCTATCTTACCGTCTACTGCGGGAAGAGCCTCCTTGGCCTGCCTACATGTTTCAATACCAATCCAAGACTGGTTGCGTTGGGTCCTGATCCTATTCCTTACCAGGTTGCGATAAAAACCAGAAGGGAGGGGAATAATGGGCTCGGGTCCCACCACCTCTAAAGTGGCCCCTCTTCTGGCAAGTACATCGGCTGCGTCATTCCCTCTTGAGCCACTGTGGCCCTTGATCCATTGCAGTGTTAATTTGTTTTGTTTACCTACCTCTGTTAGTTTCTGGTGGCATTCAAGCGTGAGTGCCGAGGTGATAGTATGGCTTTTGAGGGCTGAGAGGACAGCCTTATTATCTGAGAGGATCCTATTGGATCGTTCCCTTACCTCACGTGCCATGATTGCTGTGGCAGCTAGGATTATGCCAAAACATTCGGCCTGGTAGACCGTGTTGTAGGCTCCCAGCGGTGCTGCGATGCTGATGTTTAGGTCCTCGGAGAATACTCCTGAACCCGTACCTGTATCCGTCTTAGACCCATCTGTGAAGATCGTGAGCTCGTTGTGGCCAACCGCTCCCTCGTGTAGATCCTCGTACAGTTGGATTTTGTATTTCTTGTCGAAAACAAATTGTTTCGGTATTCGGTCGCCAATGGCTTGTGTGAGAGGAACTTTTTTAAAGAGTGTGTTTAAGTTGCTAGTGTGCGGTGTGTTAGTGTCTTTCCAGAGCTTCAGAGCTCTTAGCCGGATCGCCGACATCGTTGCCTCCTGTTGTATGAACAGGTGCAATGGAGGCAAGTCCAGCAACACTTCGAGTGCCGCTGTAGGTGTAGTTTTCATGCAGCCCGTGGCCGCTAGGCATGCAAGTCTTTGAAGCTTTTGAAGCTTGTTGGCGGCCGTTGTTAGGTTGGTCCGAGGCCATCACACTACTGCACCGTAGCTTATCATCGGACGTATTATTGTCTTGAAGAGCCATAAGACAATTTTGGGGGATAGGCCCCATCGTTTACCTATCATCTTCTTGCACTGCCAGAAGACAATGCTGGCTTTATTGAGCTTATTTTCCATGTGGCTGTTCCATTTCAATTTGCTGTCAAGAGTGACGCCCAGGTACTTTACCTCGGTAGACAGCTTGAGCTCTGTGTTGAATAGCCTGGGCAGTCGGTAAGTACCCAGCGCGCGTTTGTGTGTGAACATAACTAGTTCTTTCTTAGTCGGGTTTACTGATAATTCGTACTCATTACACCACCACTCTACTATGCGCAGAGCCTGTTGAGTAAGGTCGTATACTGTACTAGTTACCTTAACTGAGGTGTGAATGGTCAGATCATCTGCATATCCTGTTGTGTAAAAATTTCTCGCGTTGAGTTTGTCTATGAGTTCATCGATGACTAAGTTCCACAATAGCGGGGAGAGAACACCGCTCTGCGGGCAACCTTTAGTTATCAAGGCTGTCTGGGAGTCGCCGTGCAGGCGCACTACCCTTTTGCTGAGCATGTTTTGGATCCACTGTATGATCCACACCATGTCTGGACGTTGCTTATGCTGGAGAAGTTAGTCTTGTCAAAGGCTCCTTCTATGTCAATGAAGGTGCCTAGACAGATGCTTTTTTGTTGTATAGCAGCTTCTATCTGGTTCACGACCTGATGTAAGGCCGATTCCGTCGATTTCCCTGAGCTATATGCATGTTGATTGGCATGTAGGGGTAGGTGTTTAAGTGCCCCAATTCTTAATTCCCTCTCGCATAGCCTTTCCAAGGCTTTAAGCATGAAGGAGGTCAGGCTTATTGGTCTGAAGGACTTTGCATTTGTGTAGTCTGTTTTGCCTGGTTTAAGTATGAAAATTAGTTTGACTTCCCTCCAATTCTTCGGTACATATCTAAGGGCCAGGCTAGCCCTCATGATTGCCAGAAGTCTTTTGCGGACAGGTTTACCCCCCAATTGTAATAACCCTGGGAAGATGCCGTCCAGTCCGGCTGCTTTGAAGGGATGGAAGCTATCGATGGCCCATCGGAGTTTTCTTCTGCGACTACGGTGTTTGCGTGTCTCGACTCGTGTTCGGTCGCCACTGTTGGTGTATCGTGCCACGTTATTACCGGGGTGAGGACGCAGCCTGGGAAGTGTGTTTCTAGAAGGACGCGCCTTGTCTCCTCCTCCAATGTGGTGTATGTGTTATCCAGCTTACGGAGAGTACCTGGTGCAACCATCGGTTGCTGAGCCAGTAGTTTCCTTACTCGGTTTGCTTGTTGGCAAGATTCAATGCTCCCACAGAATTTTCGCCATCCCATGGTGCGTCTGAATCTGAGGCATTTCTTGTAGCTTGATTTGGCCGCTTTATAAGCGTCCCAATCTACGTCCGCGCTTGTGTTCATTGCCCTGTTTAGGGCCCTTCTTACCTTCTTGCGCTTGCGCTCAAGCTCAGCGCCTCACCAGGGTTGTTTACCTGGGCTTGAGGGTAGAGAGGTTTCTGGGTATGCTGCGTGGTAGCTGTCTAGCATCGACTGCGTCAGTGTACATAAGTACCTGCTCGTCGATCTGTTCATTGTCACCCAGTATCGTCGGCGTAGCAGTAAGGGTAAGTTTCTCTTATAGTAATTAGACATACTTTGTCAGTGTTGTGTGGTTTCCTGCGTGGCTGTGTGGGTTGTATAACGACTTCCATAGAGAAGTTGATCCATCTGTGGTCTGAGCACGATGCCTCTTTCGAGACGTGCCATCCCTTGATGCATTCAGCCAAAAGCGATCCAGCGCGCTATTATATTTCTAACATATATTTATATTTCTCGTCGTTTTTTTATTATGAGAGGTATATAAGTATTGTACACGTTTAGAAAGGTAATTTAATTTACTTTCAGAGTAAATAAATATGATGGAAAGAAACATTATAATTTAACACAAAAAAATTGTTAATTGCCGCCAATTTTCGTATTTTATTTTTTCAAACATATTTTCTTGTTATATATCAGATTCAAACCTAGATAAGTTTCTTTTCAACTAGATTTCCAATTAAGAAAACCATATCTGATAAGAATCCGATTAGAATTATTCTTATTGGACTTTGCACAACTGTTTACTTTTTCTCACCAGAAATAACCGCCATAACCGCCAAAATTTTCGAAAGCCAATATCTCATGAATTATAGGAGTATTATATATCATGTGATAGGTTTATTTATATACTCATAATAAAACAATAATTCATAGCAGAAATGTAACCTTATCTATATATTTTTTAACCGACTTCAAACAAAAAAAAAAAAGGAGGAGGTTCTCAATTCGGCCGGTATATTTTTTTTTCGATGTCTGTACACCGATTCCGCCGAGGTTTCTGAACTGATTTACGTAATTCTTTTTTTGTTTGATGCGCAATAGTTTCGAATTGGTCCCATAAAAATTTGATTCATGTAGGCCCAGTAGTTTTTATATAATGAGCATTTTTTTATTTTTTTTCACCTATCCTTAAGGCTGAAATTCCTATGAATAATAATTGTGACGGCTGGTGTCATGTCAATTTGTCATCACTACCGTCACCAAGGACTACTGACGTCTACACGACAAACTGGCCGGTCGTCAAACATAATAATTAGCAAAAAGGTTTGAAGACTATTTCATTACTTGGAAATGACAGTTTTAAGTTAGATGACGTAAACACTGTCAAGTGTTCGCTAAATTCGCCATTAATTGATAACAAGGCGATGGCCGTGCTGATAAAACAACTGCTTTACGTTCTGAAGGCGTGGGTTCAAATCCCAGTCATAACAGTTAGTGGATTTTGGTTTTTATGAAATTTGGAAAATGTTTATGAATATTTGCCAATTTTTTTTTTATTTTAGGTAGACTTTAAATAAACTAAAGTATAATGGGTCTATAAGTAGGATTAACATTATGTACAATAAAATAAAACTAGTTATATAACTAAACTATCCTAAACTATAAAAAAGCAAAAGTATGTAAAGAAAAGTAAATAAAATGTAATAAAAAAATTAAATTCCTCCGCAACGCTGTCGAGCGGTAGCGTGCCCAGAAGGCTGGCAGCATTGCCACGTTGAATGGCAATGCTTATTCTCTCAGCGAGATATAAACCAGCCCTTTGCTCACGGGAAGCATCGATCAGCCTTCTGGCGATTTCTTTGTATAATGCGCGTGCACTAGGGCCCCATGGCCCCAGCGTTTCGACCCCAAACGGTTCAAAAACGTAATTATCAGCCAGGATTCCGTATTTGCGCCGTTTGAGGGTTTCCGCCGATGCAGCAGCAGCGCCAGCATGATCAAAATATTATTTAAATATTTCGAATAAAAATTAGAAAATTCTAGAAACTTCAAAAAGGAATGGACAGACTGCCTCGTTGGTCTCGCGGCATATATGTGCGCGTGGAATTGGGAGGTCTCGGGTTCGATTCCCGGGTCGGGCAAAGTGTTATTGGGTTTTTCCGTTAGGAAATTCTCAGTAGCAGCACGGAGTCGGGTAATGTGCTCGGTACGGCAGTAGGCTCGCCCCCTATTACGTGGGACCTAAAAATTCATGGGAAATGTGGGTGTAATATTACACCTCTGCCTACCCCTTTGGGGATACAGGCTTGAGTCTATAAAAAAAAATTGTCAGACATCGGGTGTTGGGTTTTGTATACGTATTTAAATTGGATGACAATGAAAAGTTATTATGACATAGATCTGCTCTGATGATGGAATCGAAAGGTGGCCATAGGAATAATATAGGAACTCAGTAGTTAATTCACAAAATTTTATAGAGTTTGGGCTCGTTCTCGTCCGATGAAGGAGTCAGAAGGTGGCCATACGAACTCAGTAATTACAAAAATCTATTTGAATTGCACAATGATGATAATGGTGACTTCAAAGACGTAAATCATGCGGTAATGCCATGATTTGTCGATTATTAATGAGACCAAGTCTATTAGCTCTCTGCTCAAAAGACTCATTCGCTAGACGCTCTTGGATCTTACCGAGTCTAGAATTATACTGTTTAAGAGTTTCTTGACGTTAACGTGATTTCATATAATGCTTTCCTGGCCAACAAACTTTTTTCAGGATCTTTAATAGTCTCACAAGAACGTAAAACTGTGTCCCGAAGAGCATTTTTACAGAGACGACTACTTTTATCCGTTACCCGTTTCTTGTGATCTATATTTTAAGGCGCGCAGCACCTTTTGTAGGCCTACCTATAACTAGTTGACAATACAACAATAGGTTCACTAAAAAGTATTAAATAAAAATAACTACGTTAAAAACAACCGACTTTAAAAACGGAAAAGTGAAAAATAATAAAGATTTAACATTAATTAAATACTGCCTATTATTTATATGTGCTATTTACTAAAAGGTTTTAAGTCGGTGCCAAATCAATTTTCAAAAGCCTTTAAATTAAAGAAGGTATTTCATAATTCACATGAATTCACATTCTGTTCAATACATTTTCGTATTAATTTTTTTCATTATTCTTCGTATTAACTGAAGCTGCTTATAATATTAAGATCAAATTGCTCTTTATTAGGTTTATTAATGCATCTTTACCTTTATAGTAGTCATTTCATTGTATTAATTTGCTCGTATTAATTTAAGTTTTTAAAATATTATTATTTGTTTAAGGCTTGGCACCGACATCAAACCTATTAGTAAATAGCACATATAAATAATAGGTAGTATTTAATGAATGTTAAATATTTATTATTTTTCACTTTTCCGTTTTTGAAGTCGGTTGTTTTTAACGTAGTTATTTTTATATTCAATAAAAAATAAATGCCATTTTTTCGGTAATTGAATGAATATAGCCTCTTGAATTAAATTATTACACAATATTTGTTTATTTTTTTGCTGTTATTTTATGATTAATTAGTTCATTCACAATTAAAACATAAAAATATCAAATATAATTTTATAATTTGTTTACAATGATGTTTTGAATCCATAATTACGCCCCGCGCGCAACATGCAAAGACAGCGAAATATACAATATTTCAAATGCTGACATTTAAATAATTTTCTAAGCAAGCATTGCTATAATTTTATATTTTTGTAAAGCTTATACCACCAGGTATACAAAATAACAAAAGTAAGCAATTTCTAACCCATATTGTTATCATGATAAACAAAAATGGCGAGTAGGTCGTCGATAGACGACATTGTTTACAATAGGATCAAGTTCGGCGGGTCGCATAAACTAAACATTTCGTCATTCAGTCACCATTAAAACATTACTACAAAGCTTATTTAATCTACTTTTATAAAAGCATCATTTCAAATATCAACACCCGAGTGACGAGTCGTAAGGTTAGGTTTAAGGTAGCACGGCAAGTGGCCTTGCTTCGCGGGTGGTCAGATAACGACCGCGTGATGCTTTAGCGGAAAAAGTCAAATTAGAGCGGTTACCTTGAGCGGCTAGCAGAATCTATGATATCGAAATGGTATTAAAAATTTGTGTGTCTCAATACTAGTTTATGCTTGTAACGAATTTTGTGGATTTTATTGCAATGGTTTATATTTTAAAGCGTATGACATAGAAAATATGAACAAAATATCTTTAGAGGTGCTTTCATTTCGTGCATACGTTGGTACATACCAACTGCCAATAGATGCGCAGCATACCATGATCGAGGTTGCTGATCCTAAGCCTTACACGTTATTCGACGTATTTTGTTCTTTTTAGACTAAAAGGAGCAATATTTGACAACATTAGGTTGTTCCAAAAAGGCAGTGATAGCCTAGTGGAGATACCAACGGGCTGCCATGCACGGGTTCGAATCCACGGACACCAATGACATTTCGAAGTTAAGTGTGTATTCAATTGTTAATCATCGCTAGCCCTGTGCATCGGAGAGCACGTTAAACCGTCCGTCCCAATTGACAGGAAAACTGCTTAAAAACTAGATATACCTAAGTTTTGAATGATCTAAAAACTAAAAAATTTCGTTTGTGTATTCACAGTGACGTGCCACTACAATTAGAGCGTTCTTCGCAATAACGTCACTCGAAATTACCTGTCAGACACGTTCAATAGATTGAAAGTATAGTAAAATATCTCGTGTAATCTGCAGATGCAAAATTGCTCGAACATTTTATGCCCTATATCCGTTTCTGGTGTTGATGTTCCACACACCTGTAGTTACCATCGCTGAAGGCAAACTCTTGAATAATTAATTTGGATTGTCCATTTAATGTTGATGACGTGAAAGCAGATTTGCTGGCCGACTGAAGAGGAGATTAGCTATTGCTGTTTCCTTAGTGAAGAGAGTGGATAGATAATAGATAGGTGTTTGTATCAAATGAACTGAATGCTAAGTGTGCTATTGCAATCAATAAAACAGAATTGGTTTATATAATCAAGTACCTAAAATGATCTTATTCTAGCCTTTTACAGATGCCATCTAGGCATTTCACATTGGAGCCTGAGATCCACTTTCAAGTCTGATTATTGGTTTTTCTACTGAGCACCTATTATCTAACCTCTGCGATTCAAAGCGATGTAATATTAAATATACTTTAGACTGGTATTGGAATATTTAAGGAAAACTGACGCCCTATAACGACTGACATATAATTGGTGCCACGAGAAGATAGACGCTTACTATTGCACGAATACATGAGTCAATATGGTATAATTCGTCTTTCAGTTACACATAAATAAGAAATGCCTTCACTTTCCTTTATTTTGGCCGCACGTACAATTTAAGACTAGATGTATCACCATTTTTACTTAATCAGAGTTTGTGAAGCAAAATCGGCGATATTTTCGTAGTTTAACTGTTTATTTTTATTTTCTTAGGTTGGTATAGCAGAGCCTACCACAATTTCAGTTGTGTGTGTAGCCAACCCAAAAATCCATCTCTCCAATTGATCGAATATAATAAACCGAAAAGATAACAATTTTTTTTAACGTGAACCCCTAAGAGTTATGAGATCAAACCTCAGTGACCGATTCAGCTATAAGTATGATTGGATTTTCTGATACAATTCAGTTCAGTTAAGAGGAAATTGAAGCTACGCCACACAAACGAATGTTTGACCACTAGTCTTTATTTGTGGGTATAATAATGTTACTTGATGTCTCTATGTTTTAAATAATGTTTTGTAACCGATATAAACACGAGTTCATAATTCTTGAAACTTGAAAGCAATCTGCTGGCCAATTCTCGTATTTTTATATGAACGGAAGATGCGGTATTCTGCTAACCTAATGTCATTATCGTATAATTTGAAAAAAAAAACAGTTCGTCGTTGACACCTATTTTGACACTTGTTTCAATTTACGATCTCGTTACAATTTCATTCAAATAATGACACTGTCATTATATCGAAACTGTATTTATTTAGAAGAATTGGGCCTCAGGTGACCGCATTGTGACTTGTGATAATTTGATATGTAGTCCTATTTTATCAAATTCGTATAGCAGTATTAATAGTGTAAACATGGCATGGCTTGTAGACCTCACGAACTTATTTATTGACAGTTTTTATTAATAACTGAGTTCATGTCGTGCGAAGGTCAAGAACAAAAGTGTTCCTTAGGGTGTGCTACAGAATTTTCTTTATTTTCTTCATTAAAACGTAGACGAAGATCGCTGTGTTGCTAAGTGCACAAGTTCCTCACATATTTGTGGTTGTATAAGTAGTGTACTAGCTCGCAGTAATATCCTTAGGATCGATGCGATCCGTCGTAATGAAATGCAAACGCACACAAGCTTCCTTATTGGCTCTCATTAATCTTTGGTGGCTTCACTTTTTCAACGGCTCCGACAATTTCTCTCAACATTTGTCATCATTCCCTTTTTTCCTTGTTGTTTGCTCTCTTTATTATTTGCACCATGACGTGGGACTCTTGCGTATACTTGTGATATGTTTCCGGCATTCACACATATGTGAAACGGAAAATAATTGCATTTGTCGATTTGTTGGAAGCAAAAGGTACAATTGCTGGTTTATCATTTAAGTCGTTCAAACAATAGTAATTGTTCCGATGGCTTGAAGTAAGTTAACTAACTTTGTATCCAAAGTGGTTGATATTTAGTTTCTGTTGTTTGTGTTCTGTGGAAAATGTTTTTAAGATTTAGTATTGTGTTTAATGCATAAAACACCAAACCTTTTTAGTCATAGAAGAATTTCATCCTCATATTATTACGGGGAATGTTTTTTTATTTGCTGTCGACGCTTAGGGGCGGAACATACCTGACCGAAGATGCGTCGAACGTATCTTCGGTCGCGTCTATTCCGTCAAATGAATCGGTACACATCTGACGGAAAATGCGTCGAGCGTATCTGCACACATTCGCTGAAAGCGTGGCTATTATGCACACATATAAGTTTGTTCGTGCAGGGCCGTACTCAGGGCAGCTCAATATTTTACTGTCATATTCTTTTACCTAATCATTTTTCGTGTTCCCTGATGTTATGGAGTCACTGAAGTTCTGTAGTTATTTATATTGCAATTCGAGTTTGACTATTAAAAATATGTCGGATTTCGAAGATTTTTTATAGTAGCCAACAAGCGTTATTTAAATATATATCCTATTTAGGTATGGAGGTTCAAAAATTAAAGACGATAATACGATTTGGTTACGGTTTTTCACTAAACTTATACAAATGATATAGAAGGGGTTACAGACTACAGTTGCAGAGCAAGACACAAAATGTTTTCTATATAGGTATGTATGGAAATTGTTCCCGTAATAATAATTCGTAATAATAATAATCTTTATTTGCTCAAACATGTAGTATACATACATTATAGTGCATGCAAGATGTTATAATTGTGTCCGTTCATACATGTTTACCATATTTCATGGCATGCAAAATCAGTTGAGTTGTATTTATATAATTCTAAGAAGATCAATCAGTAAAATTTCTTATTGTAAAGTTATAACAAATTAATTAAATGTCAATAACTACAGTAATAAAATAGCAGCAAAAGAAGAATGCCCATTTTTCTTAGAGAATGTGGCCCAGATGTGGACAGTCAAAAATCGTAGTAGTTTTTATTGCATTCGATAAAAGAGTGTTAAACTAGAATTTTGAGATTGATTAGAGGTCCATCACATTCATAGATTTATTACAAGAAGTACTTTTATAAACTCACAAAACATTAGGTGTGTACCCACTTTTATTAAGATAGTTAAAGTATTTCGTAGTTTTGCGTAGAAAGGAATGAGTTAATCATTTGGTAATGGTAGAAATCCGAAAGAAAAAGCCAGAAGTCGTAAAAGATCCAAAAACATAAAAAGCATTCACAATGTGCACGAGCAAAACAATTACCTATGTTACGAACAAAATAAACTGAATATGACATTATTGACATTTACAAAAGTGTTGCCATTTTACAGTTTTAAATGATACCTATTGATTAATCGATATGTATTTCGGACATAGGTTATATATATATTTGGTTCAAAATCGAACTTATTTGTAATTAATCGCATATATACCTTAAAAATACACACATTTTAAATGTTTAAGGACCAAGTAGAGATTTCTATTAACTCAAATCATTTTGAGTAGAGAAAACGTAAAATCGATAAAGAAGAAGTGATAATCGATTTAATATTATGATTTCTTTACTGGCAATTTCTGATCTATTACGTGTTGGCTATTTAGACGTTAACACATCTTTTTAAGCCTATTTATTGAATAAGTTCCTCGGCACACCTTTAGTAATGCCTATAAATTAATTAAGTTATAAATAAAAAGGATTATTCAACAACTAATTGAAACATTATTGTGCTGTTCGTGAGTTCCAAACTGGGCCAGAAATGGGCATTGTTCTTTGAAGGTCATTCAATAATAAAATGTTGTGAAAAATAAAGAAAAATGTCAATAGAAAATGAAAATGTCAATAATTAATCAAATTTACAATGTCAATCGAGCGTGTATTACATGAAATAAAGAAAAATGTCAATAGAAAATGAAATTGTCAATAATTAGTTAAATTTACAATGTCAATCGAGCGTGTAATACATAATATAAATTCATTATTAAAATACCTCTTATTTATACAATAATAAATAACATTGGCAGAAATTAAAATTTACTGCGTTATATAGAGTCGTTTAAAAACTCTGTGACATTGTAATACGCTTTATTATGTAACAAGGCTTTTACTTCTCTTTTGAAGGCTTCTGTGCTAAGCGTTTTCTAGCTCTTAGGCAGTTTATTATAGATAACCGGAGCCATGCAAAACACACTTTTGCGCATAAGAGTTGTCCGGGCCGCATGCAGACACAATTTGCTGTTATCGCGCCTATTTCTGGGTATTACGTCTGCTAGGCGAGGAAATAAATGTGGGTTGGATTTAACAAATAAGGCTATTTCTAAGATGTAAATGGATGGCATTGTGAGTATGTTAAATTGTTTAAAATATGGTTTGCAGCTATCGGTGACTTTAAGATTAAACATTGATCTAAGGCATCTTTTTTGAGCTTTGAATATTAAATCCTTGTTGGTTGAGTTGCCCCAAAATATAATTCCGAATCGGATTAGGGTTTCTACAAGCCCATAATATGCAATCAACAATGCTTCCCTGTTAATAACACGTGAGAGCATGAAAAGAGCATATGCACTGCTGCTTATTTTTTTATTTAGACTATCTATGTGCGCCTTCCAATTAAGATTTATATCCATAGGTAAACCTAAAAACTTAGTAGTACTAACTGCATCGATTTTGTTATCATTATATTTAATGTCAAGATTACTACATGTCAATGCTAGTTGGTTAAAGTGCATAATTACTGTTTTATTAACATTAGCATTTCGCAAACTCAGACTCATGGCCAATAAAGAAACAGTCCTCAACGCATATCATGGGTACGTCTCTTCAGTATTACGCTACGGATTGGTCATATGGGGGAATTCAGTAGACATAGATAGAGCATTCAAAGCGCAAAAAAATGCATTAAGGCCATGTGTGGTGCTGATTTTTTGGATCATTGTAGACCATTGTTTCAAAAATTAAAGATACTTCCACTACCATGTCTCTATACTTTTGAAATGTGCATGTTTGTTAAGAGGCACTCCCATTTATTTACAATAAATGAATGTATTTCCCAAAGAGTCCAACATAGAAACCCAAACAAATTAGTAGCACCAAGCCAGAGACTACACTTGTATGGTCGTAATGCCTACTGCATGGCAATAACAATTTTTAATAAGCTGCCATCACAGATCAGACAGCTGGCTTCAAACAAATTCAGACGTGAAATATCTTCTTGGCTTTTGGATATGTGCTTTTACTCCGTTAAAGATTTTATAGAATATAAGTCATGAATGGATGGTTGCTCTTAATAATAATAATAAAATAATGTAATATCTAGAATTAAGAACCACTATGCAAAAATTAATTATTCTAATTGTAAAATATTTCTACACCTGATACGGTAGTATATGTGAATCACTGTATAATATTTGTAATATCTTAAATACCATGTACTAAGAAATAAACTATTCTATTCTATATTCTATTCTATTTATCTTGAGATTGTTGCTATTTAACGTGGACCTTGAGCACCTCATACCCAAAAATTGGCCATCGATCCAAGCTAGCAAGTATGCGTACACTCATAGCACATACTAACACTACATTATTCTACACATTTCGTTTCTGAAAAAATAAGTAGGGTCTGGCGGCCCTGGAATCTTACGATTTTAAAATCACCGATCTGGTAATGACATGGATATGGTATGTCCAATATCTACGAATTTAGCGTGCACACCTACGAAATTAGCGTGCACACCTACGAAACGTTGGGCAAATAAAATGGCTGCCATTTGGGTTGTTCTCCAGAATGTAATCGATATCGATATGGAGCCGGTTAGAGGAGAATAATACATTTTTGTAGTAAGTTACCTTTGTTAGTTTAAATCTTTTGCCAGATTACTTTATTCCATAATGCTAATGTGGGCGAACATGGCAAAGCGAAAGACGACCCTTGTATGAAACATGTAACAAAATATTCTCTGAGAGCCAATATCGGTTTTTAGACATATTTATGCACAAAAACCAAATTATTATGTTCGATAGACAACGATTTCACTGCAGATGTACCACAAACCTTGGCAAAAAATATGGCGATAGTGGCACGAATGACATTTCTAATAAAATATCGTCATGATTAATTTATTCAGTAAACTATGGCTATCTCTTTTTTCTGACAGAGATATCCCTAAGACAAAACGAGACAACACTATGTTTGGTGGCTTTATGTCGATTTCGTATATATCCGCTTGCTTGCCCCGCGCCGCAACCCACACCGGCCCCTCTGCCCGGCCACTTGAAAGCGATAACGATCAAATGCCCGCGCGTTTTTATCGCCTCGGCGCGCGGGTCGGGTTCCACACAATCGGTTCGTGTGACTCAATTTGTTTTGAAAGGTTGTCAAGTGTTATATTATTTATGTTTGTTATGAAACTAACTATACAATGTTATCTTTGTTTATTTAGATTACGACTCTGGTGTCGAGTGATGCTCGTTTGAAATTGAGATAGCGCGTTTTAGAGCTCGCTTTGTATTTATAAGTTCATACCTCAAAACTTAAAGCGGTGACATATCGTTTTTAATATTTAATTACGTTACTTATATATAAGATAATAAGATAAAAATAAAAAAGTACACTTGTCTATACATATTTATGAATTAGAGGCCTCTGATTCCAAACCATTACCTGGCGCCGCGCGGCGTAATTTATGTTAAATTTGATAAGGCCATATAATGCACAAATAACAGTTTTAAACATACAAATAAATAAACACTAAATAAGTAGTCTCATATTCTTTTAAAACAAAAAAAAATATATGGATAGCATTGACCACTTCTGAGTAATATGAACATTTCTGAAACAGTTCCCATCTTCTCAGTAAAATCACTGTTGCGCGCCAAAATCTACTTAAGGTCTCGAAAAAAGTCAAATCTTATATTTCATGCTGGAATTATTATATATACGTGTTAGTTATTTACATACCTTGATAAACACAATAGATCTTAAAGAATAAAACTAAATTTAACAGAAAAAACAGCACAAATACACTCACACATTCCGCACATTCCGCACCGACTCAACACTCAATGACAACATTGACAACGAACGTTTTTTTTTTAAATTTCTCTATGGAGTCGAAACTCGACTGGGATTAGTATGACGGGAAATTTAACGTAGAAACGAGATACATAATACAAACTAAGCCCTAGAGCGACTGAGACGAGTATATTTCACTCTTTCGACTGCGGGAGCCATGTCATATACAGTATGACACGGGCAAAGTAGACTGAGATGCGATGTTATATGCCATATAACACGGGCAATTTAGTGTTTGAATTTTGTTATATGCCATATAACACGGGCAAGCAAGCGGTTAAGTGTATAAAAAAAATCATGGCGAAATGTGGGTGTAATATTACACCTCTGCCTATCCCTCCGGGGATACAGCCGTGAGTCTATAAAAATATAAAATATAATAATATATGTGAATAATGTAATTTTTCTATATGTACCTACTATTTGCCCTCTCCATTTATATTCCTTATTCAAAGGTCAAAATTCACGTGGTGCGTGGTGCGCGCGACGTCGACGGATAATCCGTTAGTACGCTCGACGTACTAACGGATTATCGGTCAGGTGTGAATGGTTGAACGTTTTTCTATACATTTGTATGTATTGGCGTTACGCGACCGATAAAACGCGACGGATCTTCCGTCAGATATGTTCCGGCCCTTATACAAATATGAAATAGAGACGAAAACACGACGTAGGTTAGTAGTAACCTCTTTAACAAAGAGATTTCACACAATTTTACACTTGTTAGTGTAAGAATCTGCAATGAATGAACAAAATCAACAAAGATGATACGTATATTTTCAGTATTAGGTATTTAATTCATTGTCACTCTACAGTACAATACCGGAAAATACCACGACCGTCGAAACGAAATAGAAGCATTGAAAGTAAAAAAGAAAGAGTGTCAATATGTCATTTGAGTAAAGTACGAGTAACTTAACAAAACGAAATCTGGAGCTGAGGCGCTCACAAAGTTCTACGCGAAAATATATTTTTTAAATTATTCATAAGTATTTCATTTGAAATTCAGCACGTTTATAAAACGACTGGTTTGTCGTGAAGCGGGGAAATTTGAATTGAACGTTTTGTAAGGCGTTGTTGTACACGTTTTGATTATTTACCTTTTGTTGTGAGTTCTTATTGGGCGTGAATATGGTTTCATTATAGACTGAGAGCCAGTGTTCCGCAGACTTACGGTATAGTAGCAAACTCCATAATTATTAAAGCTAGTTATACTAATTCATCCGCCGTAGATCGAATGGGGGTTCACTATTCCCATAGAGGGTTCCTTAGGGCGTGCCTAGAAGTCGAAAAGCATGAAAATCGACTTTCAAAACGTGTTCGTAGCATGTCTGCCGTTTTGATATCTTAAAATATATTTTTTTAAAGAAAAACTTAATGGCAGACACTTGTTCCTACTATATTTTATATAATTTCATAGGTTCCAAAATTTCATAAAAAATGCGTTATTTTAGCAAAGCTAGAAATTACATATGTTATTTATATTATTATCTATATAATTATATAAAATTCTCGTGTCATGGTGTTAGTTAAAATACTCCTCCGAAACGGCTGGGCCGATTTGTATGAAATTTTGTATATATATTCGGTAGGCCTGAGAATCGGTCGTTATCTATTTTTCAAACTTCCAAGTCATGACCAGTGGCCTAGTGGCCAGCCCAAAAATTTTTTTTTTATTTTTTGAACATTTTTTTATGTTTTTATTTTTTTGTGATATGGCAGTATAAAATACATACAACTCTTAATTTTCAGCCCTTTATCACCAACTTCTTTTTTTTGTAGCCTTATTAGTAATTTCATCTTATCACTAGATCGATCCTGTTGGCCACGCCACGCGCATACCGGAGTCAAAAAAATCGTTTCTCAGTGTTAGTTACAATACTCCTCCGAAACGGCTGAACCGAGTTGTATGAAATTTTAAACGTATATTCTTTAGGTCTGAGAATCGGCCGCAGTTTAGTTTTTAAACCCCTAAGTAAAACGGACGGGCCAACCTAAACATATATTTTTGTAGTTATACTTCTTTGAAAAGGCGCGTTATGAAAGAATGATGAGAGTCACATTTTACGATGCGCATGTGTGACACAAAATTCTCACGGGAAAACTTTTTAGTGTCTACATTCATATGATGGCGGACGAGACTATTTAATGAAATGAATATGGGTATCATTTTCGGGGTTTTCATGGATTCTGATCACGAAAATGACATCTATTTGGGAATCCAAGACGGCGGACGGGAAATTTTTAATAAAATTAATATGGGTATCATTTTCGGGGTTTTCATGGATTCTGATCACGAAAATGACAGCTATTTGGGAATCCAAGATGGCGGACGGGACATTTTTAATAAAATTAATATGGGTGTAATTTTCGGGGTTTTCGTGGATTCTGGTCACGAAAATGACATCTATTTGGGAATCCAAGATGGCGGACGAAACATTTGTGATAAAATTAATATTAGGATAAAATTAATATTGGCGTCTCTTTGAAGGATAAAATCCGAAACGAAGTTATCCGACAAAGAACCAAAGTTACCGACATAGCTCACAGAATTAGTAGACTCAAGTGGCAGTGGGATGGCCATATCTGTAGAAGGACTGATGGCCGATGGAGCAAGCGTATCCTAGAGTGGAGACCACGTCTCGGCAAGCGTAAGGGCGGCCCCCGGCTAGGTGGACCGACGACCTGAAGAAGGTGGCTGGGACAGACTGGATGCGGAAGGCTGAGGACCGTGTACTGTGGCGTGTATTGGGAGAGGCCTATGTCCAGCAATGGACTGCGATAGGCTGATTGATTGATTGATAATATTAGGATAATGTTCGGGGTTATCATGCATTTTGATAACGAAAATGGCATTTATTTGGGGATCCAAGATGGCGGACGGTACATTTTTAGTAAAATTAATATCCTTAACATCATAATATAATTGGTCCAATTATAATTTGGCATCGTTTTACTGTGTCAACTTTACTTTACTTTTATTTTTTTTTATTGACTCACGCCTGTATATTCCCGAAAGGGTAGGCAGAAGTGTAATATGACACCCACATTTCGCCATGAATTTTTAGGTCGCACGTAAAAGGGGGCGAGGCTATTGCCGTTACCAGGCACATCACCAGACTCCGTGCTGCTACTGAGAATTCGGAAAAACCCGGTAACACTTTTGCCCGACCCGGGAATTGAACCCGGGACCTCCGTTCTGCAGTCGCATACGCTATCCACTGGACCACGGAGGCAGTCTCTTTCTTTATGATATGGCATTGAAAATACAAACAACTCTTAATTTTCACCCTTCTAACACCAACCCCTATTTTTAATAGCCATTTTAGTAAGTTAATCATATCGCTAGATCAGTCATACGCGCCAGTCGCATACTGGAGTTAATAAATCGTTTTACAGCTGCGTTAGTGAAACAATTCAGCAATTTCACAGTGTTAGCGATACAATACTCCTCCGAAATAATATATTTTGGTCAATTTCTTAAGCCCTGATGGATGGAAAAAAGGAATGAGAAAAAAGACATTAAAAAGGCGATACGGAGTTTGCCGGGATAGCTAGTTATAAACATATATTTACAAAAACAGACCCATAGGTTGGTTGCGGGCACATGCGGGCAGACCACACGATACTTTCTCAGTCGTGCTATTGAAGTTGCATGATTTTGATTTTCTAACTCTTCATTTCGCAGGGAACTAGTGTTTCAGCAAAGCTGCAATTTATGTATGTTTTTTACATCATTATTGTACATGTATATGTAAAAAACCAGACAGATAAGTCGGTTCTAAAATGCAGGCAGACTGCATAATAGTTTCGCAAGCATGCTAATGGAGATACATAATATTGACTTTCTGATATCAACGAATAATTTTGTATTAAAGTCCGCAATTTCGATGGAAGCAGTTTACCACCGTGCAAGAGCGAGCTGTGGCAACATTTCCAACAAACAGTATATGTATATATCAAATATTTGGAATAATGCTGATAAACGATGCCCGTCAACATTACATCGAGAAGCATATTAATCATCGAGACACATATTTCTTCAAATGGTTTGATGGAGATCAGCTGCCAGGTTTTGTAGCCGATTCGGTCCAATGTCCATCAGGTAATTCTATAAAACACAATAAAATATCCTGTTGCTATTAATAGAGTTGCATTTGCCATGATGTATAATGAAATATATTTTTTACAGAATGTAGTATCTCTGATGACGAAGGCGATGAAAATCTCAAAAACTTGGAAGATTTGGAGTGCTGTATTGAATCAACGGAAGTCTGCAGTTCTGACGAAGAATAGTGAATCATTTTGATTTTTTGTAGCCAATATTAAATTTATTTATTCTGTATTTGAATTTCGAGTTGTACGTTTTATTAGAACAAAATAAATAGCAACATCACTATTAATTAATTTAATCACTAATAATAAATTAAAATTAATCACTATACTTGTAATATGGATACTAGAAAATGGATAAACATACATATATACTTCTTCTTTTGTAAATACATACATACATACATATTATATATAGAAACACCCAGACCAAGACAAACATCCATGTTCATGCACACAAATGTTTGACTTGAGCGGGAATCGAACCCGCGACCTTCGGCGTAGCAGTCGCTTACACTCCCGCGGCGCCAATCAGTCGTCAATATAGTATATGAAAATAGACCAGTAATATTAACACTCTATTACTATTGTTATTTGCCTAGACAATGAATTTAAATGATTCAATCATTTATATTCGTTATGTTCTATTTTTTCTTTAGTCTGTACTGTCTCACTGCTGGGCAAAGGCCTCCCCCAGATCGTTCCACGCTCTCTTGTCGCCTGCAATCTCAAGCCAACTTTTGTGGTAGGCATCTAGGTCATCTCGCCACCGTTTTCGGGGCCAACCCCGGCGACGACAACCATTTTCTGGCACCCACAGTGTCAAGATTTTTGCCAAACGATCCTGATGTATACGGATGACATGGCCCGCCCAGTTCCATTTAGGGTTAGCAGCCTTTTTGCCACATCTTCAACTTATTTTTTTTATTTTCGTATTATTCGTTCCTAATCATTTAAATGTAAGAATATAGTTAAAATACATTATTTTTATTTTGTATCGTTACTAAATCATGTTTTGTAGTGTAATATAACCATAATGTTAAAATAACGTGCTAGTGCAAAATGAAAATATAGGTTAATTAATTGTTTTTTATGGATATATCCCATGGATTAAGGTAAAAAGAAGGATTATAATCAAATACTGGATACTTAAGGTACACATTGGTATCAGTTCCATGTGTGTTGGTATGTGGGGACGGAGCCCATACATTTTTGCCCATAGTCCTTTACAACATCAAAAGAAGTTTCATATTTTTTTTAATTAAAGCCGATACTTTCATAGTTTAAATGTTGAATGAAGACTTAAGTACTGAGAGAATCTTTATCTTAATACGATTAAAATACCAAAAAAACATCTCGACTCTTTCTGGATCACTTCCAAGAGAGAGTCCGATTAAAGCCACAAAAAGGTATGAAATGAAAGAATGATGTGGAATTCATGACTCCCCAGAGAATAACTCGAAGTTTTTTTTAGTTATGCTTTAAGTTCAACGTTTAAAGACGACTTCAACCTTATAGAGAGAGAACGTCAAATATTTGATAATCGGTCCGACTTTACAAATCCGGACTTTAAAATTACGTTACTTAAACAAATAGTCTAAATAGTCTTAATATGTAATAGTCAACCTGAAAACACGACATCATTCTCATTATGAAATTCATCTCTAAGAATTAGTTGCTCTATTTTTAATTATACATGCTCTATTTTATTACAGCAACATTTATAACAATAAGATGTTCAAAATATTCCATACCGATAAAGTTATATTCAAGTAAACGTAAGACCAATATAGTTTCGAGACGAATTTCCCCATGTGTTAATTATTACAACATCATCTTATTATTACCGCATGGATTCCAACTCATATAACAATTCCTTCATAACCCATACTGTGTTCTAAGATATAACAATTTATACACGACAATTCTACGTTATAGCATGTTCTGTCAGTAATTAAACATCAATCAACCTCTGCGGTTTATATTATATCTAATATCAGAAACTAATAGATGTCTATTCTGCTAGTTTATAGTGAATTTCCTTGGATTTAGTGTCTCCGTCTCTCTCTATGAGTCCCTGTACGAAAAGGACGGCAAGGAAATAATTTGTATTTGCTTGTAAAGAGTATTGTTGATTCGGCAATGACATGCATTGTAATTCTGAATTATTCGTTTTGCTGCAAAGGTTTGAAGGTTTGTCCTATTTTGCCTTAACACTAAGTTATTTATTTCATACAAAATGTTAGCCTACCTTCAAGCATTCCTGAGTAAAAGGTGTATGCAGAAAAACAGACGAATGGACATAAAAGTGATCCCATAAATTTTCCATTTGGTATTTTGAGGTATGGAACTTAGGACACCGAAAACTAGAAAATAATATATATAGGATTGCATTTATCTGGCAAAATGAAATAAACGTATTTTATCAGATATTGGCAGATTGCGTTACGCTTCGATTGAGCAATTATGCTTGTGCAAAGAATGTTGTAGTATGGAATAATAGCGATGACATACATCATAGAGGCTTTGAAATTGTAACAGTACTGCGTCTTTTTAACTCATTAAATACTTTCACCACTACGCATAGATTTGTTGGTTTCAGTTTTAGTTCACGATTTCAAATTTTAGACATTTTTGGTAACTTTTCAATGTGATACCTATGTTCACACAAGGTTGCCTTTTAGGTCAAATCGCGCTAATATCAAATACCCAAAATTTCAATGTGAAGGTTGAGAGTTACATAATATCATCATAATTTGTTATCACGTTTTAGAAATAAATTCCGGGTAGGAAAATATGTTTTATACTAGACAAGTTAACGTGGCTCGAGGTACGCGATATGCAGCTTATGGATTATACAGAACGGCCTCTGTAATATATGACCATAATATTTGTATCATCATCATCAGCCATTTATACACGGGCCACTTCCCATTACGAGAAGGGTAGGTAAGGCCATAGTACACAACACTGGCCAAGTGCGGGTTGGCAGTCTTCCATGTCTTTCGAGAACATTATGGAGAACTCTCAGTCATGCAGGTTTCCTCACGATGTTTTCCTTCACAATTTAGCAAGTGATAATTAACAATTTAATACGAACATAACTCCGAAAAGTCATCGGTGCCCGCCGTGGATTCGAACCCGGACCCTCTGCGTAGCAGTCTGTCAGTTTCTCCGCTAGGCTATCGCTGCTATAATAATAATATATGTATATGCAATTCTCATGTTACTGACTGACAGACAACGCACAGCTGAATCTATTGGGTGCACTAAGGTCTTTGGGGACCGTTTGGGTGCACTAAGAATTTCCCGAAATTCCTACGGGATTGGGAAAGAACGGTAAATTAAAATAGAATGTGCGGACGTACTTGCGGGCTTTCTTTAGTAATTTATATAATAAATGTATGAAACACCTCAACACTGCCAAGCGTTTCTTCAAATACGCAATGATATATCATGTTAATCTATATATATCGTTAGCCATAAGTTTTACAAATAAAAGTGAACAGTTAAACGAGTGGCTACTTTACATGCCAGCTGAGGACGTCGTTGTAAGGAAAACAAATTGAATAATTATTCAGGGTTATTGTCCGGACTGCATCGATAATCGCGTGCTGACCCGACGCTTTTGTGGCCACTTGTGTAAAACAACCCGATGGGATGCAGACGAGCAACATGCTAAGATCTTAAACTTCGATGGAACATTATTTATGTAATGAGGTTTGATAAGGCAAACATCTCTTTTAGAAGAGTCACTAGTAGAAGTTTACACGGACAGCCTGTGGGCTGACTCGATATACTGTAGACTAACACTGGTCTTCGCTCATATCGGATAAGAGTGACATGGACTGCCACTTCCAGGTATTGTGCGGATTTCTCCTTTGTCCCAGGGACGATTAGATTAATTTTATTTTATTTATTTAAATATTTAGATCTGTACATATCCATACTGTTGTATTTTATAACGATTGTGAGCAGCCTCAATGCAACTTGTGACGGGTTCTAGAATAAAACGAAAAAGAAGTTCTATACGTTTATTGCCTAGTATTTTCTCACTTCCTATGCACGAGTATGACCGACCAACAACACGACACTGGCCTGAACACTAAGGGCTGCAGTCTCCCACGCTGTTCCCTCCGGTAGGGTGCAGGGCAGGCTGCTCGAAGGGCTGCGCGTAGAGGGGCAGATCCTCACAGACCGTCGGCTTCAGCTGGCAGGCGCCGGCGCTGTGTGCGCGATGAGCTGGGGCAGGGCCGGACTCGTCGGCAAGAGTGTCGTCGAAGACGGTGCAGGTGAAGTGAAGAGAAGCGGAAGAATAGAGCTAGGGTAGCGTAGAGTAGAGTGTAGCGTAGTCCGGAGCCTCAAGGTGGACCTGGAACCCACAGCTGGGACACGGATACACGTACGACGTAGACGTAGCACGTAGTTCGGGCAGAGTGACGATCAGTAGCGGTGCCGGCCTCTCTGTCGGCCCCTTTATAAACCAGAGCTCTCCATCAGAGTTGGTGTCAGTGTATTATCCTATAAGGCAAACTCCACCAGCGCGGACGATGGCATTCTCTGATTGGTCGAGCGTATGGACGGTATTATGACGCATATTCGGTAGGTACCGGACATACGTTACAAACTCTTTTTGCTTCTTCATCCCCTTCCATAGTAGAAAATAATTATGTGTATGAGCCAGTGCTAGCACCATAATTTTATGCCACGCCGTATTTGTCTTTGGCAGTTATCCGATACAAATTAAACCGAGGTCGTGGTGGTTAAAAACAAACACACACATTAACATTGAATTAGAGGTCAAGTGATCGAACATTCTAACTAGCATAAAACGACATCAAAAGCAACGTCTTACAAGTCTCATAGTCGCTTAGAAATCGCCCGTGTACAAAGGGTTTGAGTTGAGAGATGTCAAGTGTCGATCTAGTGACACTTGACTCAAATTGAACGGGTGCTATTTATCGAAAAACACCGCAGCGCCTAGCTGTACGGCGAATATTTTGTTTTTTTTTGTGACGTAGTGTATTTTCACTCGTTCAGTGAAGTTGAAACAGGATATATTGCTATCGAGTATATTATATCATAAGAGAATATTTTCTTTTAGAAGAAATTTTCAGAAAAATTGCGATACTATCCAGCATCTAGATACCTAGTTTTTAAGTTGGAAATCTTTATTTACCCTATCTTTATTTTCGGAAAAATTGCTATACTATCCAGCATCTAGATACCTAGTTTTTAAGTTGAAAATCTTTATTTACCCCTAAAGAAGTAGGAAGTATATAGTTTTTAGAAGTCGGTCGTTAAAGATGAATAAGTGATAAAGACTGTCCTTTGTTACACGGTGGAGGTGTACCTAACTGTTTTTAAAAGGACAGTGCAATCAATCTCAAATGTTCCTTTGTGGAATTAGTAGTTTCAGGTTAGTAAGGGACGGCGTTGCAAACAAGTGTAGCTAATAGTTTCCTAAATGTTGACCTTCTGAAAACAACATAAATAGCAACAAGATAAATTATTTGAGGGTTAGGTAGTAAAACTACACTTTGCTAAGGGCAATATTGGCTACCTTACGAAATAAACTGCTTTATTTTAAACTTTAATCTGTTTAAACCAGTAAGCGGACCTGAGTTCGAAGGCATGTAGGTCTCGGATGCAGCCGGAATATCGCTAGGAAGTTCATGATGATGGTTTTTTCAACTTTACTCCTGATTTAGAAAAAAAACCCTAGTGCAGCGGATCTCAGACCCATCAAATAGTCATTAACAAGTCTGGACTTGAAACGACTTTTCGTGAATTGAATGGAAATGTCGACTATTGGATCGTACAGTGTAGATTATTAGAATTGTCTTTCTTGGTTTACATTTGCGGAATGATTAAGGTTTCCATTGTGCGTTAAAGTGTAAGTAACGCCTATCTTGACTGTCATTATCACTTAAGGCTCTCAATTTGGGGTTCAGTGCTCTCTAAATGTTTTGATGAATAGGCAGGCCGTTCAACCAAGGTCAATGACTCGAAAAATATTGATATTGAGTTCGTTATTAATCATGAAAAGTAGAACTTTCTGCTTTAAGAATGAATGATTCCATCGTATCTACTCATGCAAAATTCATGAGTACATTGACCATCGTGCTTGTTCTTTTTTTTCGTTTGAGTGTGTGACCAACTTATGTGTCGGAGCTTAAAGATCGTCCGATGGCGGGGAAGGAACTAGGACCAACGTTTACATACTCTCCCGAAATACGGTAGCCCACCAATGTTAATATCACAACAAGCACAAAATAATTATAAGGAAAAAACTTCTTTAGACCTGCAAATATAAATGTTTATTAATAAAAAATCAAGAGAAATATTACTACTAAAATAGACATAATTTTTAAACGTATGTAAGAACAAAATAATTTATGCCATTTATAACATAACTTTTTAAAGCAATTCTGTCAGAAAGTACTTACCTAAGTTTTTAACTGACTTCAAACAAAAAAAGGAGGAGGTTCTCAATTCGGCCGGTATATATTTTTTTTCGATGTATGGACACCGATTTCGCCGAGGTTTCAGAACCGATTTACGTTATTCTTTTTTTGTTTGATGCGCAATAGTTTCGAATTGGTCCCATGAGCATTTTTTTTATTTATTTTCACCTATCCTTAAGGCTGAATGAAATTCCTGTGAATAATAATTGTGACGGCTGGTGTCATGTCAAATTGTCATCACTACCGTCACCAAGGACGACTGACGTCTACACGACAAACTGGCCGGTCGTCAAACATAATAATTAACAAAAAGGTTTAAAGATTGAAGACTATTTCATTATTTGGAAATGACAGTTTTAAGTTAGATGACGTAAACACTGTCAAGTGTTCCCTAAATTCGCCACTAATTGATAACAAGGCGATGGCCGTGCTGATAATACATCTGCTTTACGTTCTGAAGGCGTGGGCTCAAATCCCAGTCATAACAGTTAGTGGATTTTGGTTTTTATGAAATTTGGAAAATGTTTATGAATATCTGCCAATTTTTTTTTTATCTTAGGTAGACTTTAAATAAACTAAAGTATAATTGGTCCAAAAGTAGGATAACATTATGTACAATAAAATAAAACTAATTATATAACTAAACTATCCTAAACTATAAAAAAGCAAAAGTATGTAAAGAAAAGTAAATAAAATATAATAAAAAATTAAATTCCTCCGCAACGCTGTCGAGCGGTAGCGTGCCCAGAAGGCTGGCAGCATTGCCACGTTGAATTGCAATGCTTATTCTCTCAGCGAGATATAAACCAGCCCTCTGCTCACGGGAAACATCGATCAGACTTCTGGCGATTTCTTTGTATAATGCAAACTCAAACTCAAATAATTTATTCATTTAGATCACAAAGTGACACTTATGAACGTCAAATTTAAACATTATTACTGTATGCTTCTACATTTACATTTACTGCCACGTTCGCAATGCAATAGGTAGAACCATGAGAAAGAACGGGCAATAAAACTCACGGTCACTCTTTTTCATCGCCAGGTTTTTAATAATACATAACAATTAAACTTTTGTAAGGTGCTGCAACTGTTATACCTTCTATGTTACTTGTATATATTTACTTTACATGATACTCAAGCATAATCAAGTTAAATTTTGATGTTCATTTAGTTAGCCTCCTGAACATAGACATGGTGAAACAGGAGCATCCACTTACATTATGCACCTAACAATGCAGGCAATCCGCGCAAATGTTCAGAACCATGATGGAAATGATGAAGTTAAATATAAATAAAAAATTATACCAGCCCATAAGACCGCCATCGACCAGTCATCGCAAGTAGCACCCGTTCACGAGTATGACGCATGTGCCAGCCATCATCCCTCTCGCCATATCAGAGGGACAGGGATGACCCGACACACGACGCTACCACAAGAAATGACATTTTAGTGAGCATGACGACAACGGTATACGAATCGGCAGTAATAAAATTAACAATCTGTTGGTATACTGACCATGAACGCAAATTACCTCCATTTTCCAGATCATTAATTATAGCATAAATTTGTGAAAACGTGTGAAGAAATGCAAATGTAGTACCCATATTTAATTGACGTGATACCTTTTTAAATACAACCACCGATCCAACTGATTGAGTACAAGACAATAAAATTAAACATAATAAATAAATAGTATCTAACGACATGAAAGACATCTAATGATGTGGTGGCGATTCCAAAAAACATCATTTACTTATATAATTTTATTGGCAATAGAATCATATTTAATTACATGTCATGAAAATTTTAATTTTATCTACCTACTTACCCAATAATTATGTGAATACTAAAACAGATTATTACCAAGCGCATTTGTCATTAAGGTAATCATTTAAATTGTAATAAGCCTTTTGCATTAGGTTATTTTTAATCGTTGTCTTAAATGCGCTAAACGGCAAGTCTAAAATACATATCGGTATCTTGTTGTAGATGCGTAAACTTTGTCCTATAAAAGAATTATGAGTTTTACACAAACGGAAATACGGAACACATAATTTATGTCTATTTCTTGTATTAATAGAGTGAATATCACTATTCTTTGAATATGAATTTATATTCCTACGCACATGCAAAACACTGGCATAAATATACTGAGACGCTACAGTTAAAATACCGATGTCCTTAAATCTTTCCTTGAGCGAAACTCTTGTTCGTAATTGGTAAATGGCCCGAACTGCTCTTTTTTGCAATATAAAAATACTTTCGATATCAGCAGCTCTACCCCATAGTAATATGCTATATGACATAACACTATGAAAATAGCCAAAATATACCAGCCTAGCCGTATCGACATCTGTTAAACTACGCACCTTCTTAATGGCATAAGCAGCCGAACTAAGTTTCGCTGACAGATATGTAATATGTAATGCGCGTGCACTAGGGCCCCATGGCCCCAGCGTTTCGACCCCAAACGGTTCAAAAACGTAATTATCAGCCAGATTTCCGTATTTGCGCCGTTTGAGGGTTTCCACCGATGCAGCAGCAGCGCCAGCATGATCGAAATATTATTTAAATATTTCGAATAAAAATTAGAAAATTCTAGAAACTTCAAAAAGGAATGGACAGACTGCCTCGTTGGTCTCGCGGCATATATGTGCGCGTGGGATTGGGTTATGAAAGTGTTATTGGGTTTTTCCGTTAGGAAATTCTCAGTAGCAGCACGGAGTCGGGTAATGTGCTCGGTACGGCAATAGGCTCGCCCCCTATTACGTGGGACCTAAAAATTCATAGGAAATGTGGGTGTAATATTACACCTCTGCCTACCCCTTTGGGGATACAGGCTTGAGTCTATAAAAAAAAATTGTCAGACATCAGGTGTTGGGTTTTGTATACGTATTTAAATTGGATGACAATGAAAAGTTATTATGACATAGAGCTGCTCTGATGATGGAATCGAAAGGAGGCCATAGGAATAATAAAGGAACTCAGTAATTAATTCACAAAATTTTATAGAGTTTGGGCTCTTTCTCGTCCGATGAAGGAGTCAGAAGGTGGCCATACGAACTCAGTAATTACAAACATCTATTTGAATTGCACAATGATGATAATCGTGACTTCAAAGACGTAAATCATGCGGTAATGCCATGATTTGTCGATTGTTAATGAGACCAAGTCTATTAGCTCTCTGCTCAAAAGACTCATTCACTAGACGCTCTTGGATCTTACCGAGTCTAGAATTATTTATACTGTTTAAGAGTTTCTTGACGTTAACGTGATTTCATATAATGCTTTCCTGGCCAACAAACTTTTTTCAGGATCTTTAATAGTCTCACAAGAACGTAAAACTGTGTCCCGAAGAGCATTTTTACAGAGACGACTACTTTTATCTGTTCCCGTTTCTTGAGATCTATATTTTAAGGCGCGCAGCACCTTTTGTAGGTCTACCTATAACTAGTTGACAATACAACAATAGGTTCACTAAAAAGTATTAAATAAAAATAACTACGTTAAAAACAACCGACTTCAAAAACGGAAAAGTGAAAAATAATAAAGATTTAACATTAATTAAAAACTACCTATTATTTATATGTGCTATTTACTAATAAGGAAAGTTACTTTTGTGAAGATGTGTGTATTGTTAATGAAAAATCATTCTTTGCTCGTTTTTCTTTATGTTGATGGGCAGTCTATCTCAGAAATAATAACTTACGAATTACCATTTTACTCTTTTATAACCGGCCTTATCTCCTATAATTTTATTGTAGAATCAGGTAATTTACTATTTTTAAACAATCGTTAAATCGTAGTATTTTAATAATGTCTACAGTCATATTATATACCAACCACAAAGCAATATTATGCCACAAAGCAATAGGTGCGGACGACGAATAATGTAATGTATGCAATTGACATTGGTTTTAAAACAGACATAATTTGTTTTTGGCTAGCAAAAGTATAAAAAATATATTTATCATCTAAGATTTATTGGAGGAAACTATGATGAAAGGCCGTTGCCAAAATAATAATAAACCAAGAAAAGTTCGGCACTGACGCTTGTTTTGCTGATAGTTTTACAAATAAACCAAACAACGACTATTCCTGGTAGGACAATAAAAATATTACGTAGCCAATGGTAGATCTCGTTGGTACTGAATATATACCTTCCTATTTTATTTGTATTATAAGTAGGTACTCTAGCAAGGCAGAGGAGTAGGTTATACGTGATAAAGAAAAAGTGTTACTTAAAGGTATCAAGATAAATTTAAATGTATGTATATCAATTTAAAATGTGTAGCAGCAGATAACAGGCGTGTTACCAAACTAATGAATCTTGGACAGACCGGACTGATTCGATTTTACGACCTAAAAGCTATTGGATGACGGTGAATTAATATACCTACTATAGAACAAGAAAAGTTTCTCAAAATATATAATCAACCATTTGTTTTAAATTAAACTTAGTTAGTATGTTGAGAAGGCCTATATTTGTATTTTATGTTTCTCATCACATTGGCGTTTTTCGTTTATGCGTATGATAATGGAGAAAAATATCCGGTTCCTTAATGGCTTGCTCGGTGTATAAGTATATTATGTTGTAATGAATTTAAGACTCTGATATCTGTCATACGGAAATGGATATTGTCGAGACATTAGAAGGAAGGATTCGATAATAGGCTTCTGGTCTTCGATAACTTTTCTGTCGGGAGAGTGGTAATTGCTGCATTGACCTCTTACTCGCAAGAAGGCAATGATAGTTAATGACGGTGATCATAACCCATGACGATTCTTCCCCAGATAGGATGATGATTTCAATAGATAGCAAACAGCATTACTTATTCTGACTGTGAGGTCAGACTACAGTGATAGGTTACGAATAGGGTTGATTGAATAGTTTACAAATACGTTGACACTGATGTGTCAACGTGCAACAAATTGATTAAAATTTTAGTTAACTTAAGCGATTTTTTATGAAGGCATAAGTTTTTCTGTCATGCTTCGTTATGTCGCTACCTCAGGCATCAAGTAAAAAATTTTAATAACCCAGTTCTTTTATAGTATCTAAAGTCTAGGCTTACGAGATAAGAGAGATTAAAATTAAAGACAAACATTCTTTTAAATAAAAGTTAGTTTCAGTTTTAAGGTCAACACGCTAAAACCAGCAGTTTAGTTAGCCACTCAAGACGATGACATCCGATAACGGAATCATTTATTTAAGCACCGCCTCAAAAAGTTACCTCGATGTTCGACACCCCATTATTATAACAAGCAAAAGTAAGCGTATTCTCATCGGGATAAAAATCACCGTGTTTATTACGCGTTCACGACTTGAATTTTTTGGTGAATGTTCGCAAGAAGTGAAGACGTTCAACCCAGGCTTGTAAACTGTACGACTCTCCAACTTATCTCATAAAATACACGGAGCTCACGCTGAAGGCTAAAAAAATTCTACCGAAAAAGGTTTTTAGGTCAAACTCGCTGGTATGAAATTTTGCCAAATTCTGGGGAACTAAACTTTACTTTTTATGTCGGGCCTTCGCGTATTGAAAATATGAGTAGAACGAATGGAACGTAATCAAATAATGATTTCTTAGGATTGGGCACTTAGGTTTGGGTTCTCTGCCAAAATGGTCAAGACAATAATTAGGGCACAAAAGAGTCTGGGTTACGTTTAGATACCCATGTAGTACAAAACTTTATTAAATGTATTGAACATTCTGCGTATTTTACAGAATTTTTGTACGAAATAAATTATTATTGGTCGCTTTATTCCAGTAATGTTTATTAATGTTGTTGGAGATTTTTTGAAGAGACTGTCTTATATTATGCCTATGCTGTCTTCTCATGTCCAATGCGTTTGAAGCTTTGAAATAATGGTCGGGGTTTGACAAAAAATTTAGGCAATATATATGTATTTTTGTGAAATGCATATCTGTGTATGTAAACAAATCAAATTTGGGTGAATATCCAGTTGGTAGACCAGTACTCAGGCGATAAAAACTTATGACCTTTGTCACACTGAAATGATAAGAAAGCGCGTTGTCAGTATCTTTAGTATAATTGTTTAAAGTTTAAATCTGTCAGGTCTTTATAATAGAATATCACTTCACTGAACAATTAATGTTATTTAAAGTAATAGAGAAATCATTAAATTTGAGACGTTCATGAAGATAATACTAGAATATAATTTTTAAGCGCATAATTTATTAGGATATTATTATACTAATAATAATCTCAAGAATAATCCAAAATATACCGCATAGCATTATTGAGAAATATCGTTATCTAGGATCTTCGAGTAAATGAAGAAGACGCTAACGTAGTTAGTACTTTGAGTTAAAGTTAACTTGGCTTTCCGATAAATACAGTGTAATTAAAAATGCATCAGTACATCGAATAAATGTGAACACACACTGCACTTACTACGAGGCGTGTCATTTACACACCTAGGTACTGTTGTTTCTGATATAAACAGAGTATTCAAATTATCTATAATTCATAGTTGTTTTCTCAGCATTGGACATACAAATTCATTAATTGTATATCATAAACAGGTATCAGACATACTAATTATTTAACTACATATCACTTCTTGGACTTAACATATATATATTGGAGATATATCAAAAGTTCCAGATACTTTGATCCTATATTTTAATGTCCATATGAGGGAAATTTTCAACGTATTTTTGGTATTATTATGCAAATAATCTACGACACGGGACACAGATGAGAAATATTCTACGGCAACGAATCAGAATGATAATAAATTATTCGGTAAAGTTGAAGCTGTCATTCATCAGTAAAGAAAATAGGTTTATTTTTAGTCAGCCGACAAAACGCAATCAATCTAAAATGCCACATAGTTGGTATTCTAGTTAGATGAAGAAGAGTAAGTGGTGCTACGTGCCACCTATTATGTCGTCGGTCTACGGTGGAATGTATTATGCGATGATGTATTAGTATTAGAACTGTAGTAGCTAGCTATATACAGCTTAGGGATCTATAGTTGGGCAAGTTTGTACTTCTCACTTTGCTTTAAATTAAGAGTTAATATTAACAAGTATTTACTAAATTCAAACTGTAAGTAAGTACGCATTGGTTATTTAACTATAACACTTCATCATAAAAAATGGAAAAAAGGGTTAGCTGATTAGTTCCTTGGATTGAAATACTGGGTTAAAATATCTATGGCAGACTTATATGATTTTAACTCTATTTAGGCGATAAATATTCGCGAGATGATTATGTAAGCCACAACACCGCCTACGCAATATAACATAATTATGCATAAGTATTGTTGAACATCACCTACACATGCTTAAAAGAGTCCTTTTT
Organism: Euclidia mi; assembly: GCA_944739405.2. Lineage (NCBI taxonomy): Eukaryota > Metazoa > Arthropoda > Insecta > Lepidoptera > Erebidae > Euclidia > Euclidia mi. The sequence continues at coordinate 81,265,403 of OX123182.2, read as the reverse complement.
TAACCGTATGCTATCAGCAGTTTTTGTGTGAATGAATGAGACAAGCAGAGTTACACCGATAGCAGTATGTCGGTATCAAACCGTATGTTAATAAATTCAGATGTTCGCTTGCACGATTCAGGATTTTAGTTCATTCATAGATGGCGTCGGTACAACTGAGGCCATCTGATACTATCTAAACTTTGAATAATTTTGGTCCAATCCCTTGAAAACGCTGGATATGATACCAAATGAACGGTGATGGTGTGCACTTTATTTCGTAATAGCTTTTGCCCGTGGCTTTGCCCGCGCGATATTTTAGTAAGAAAGGTACACTTCACGTCACGTTACGGTATACGTCACTTCATGGCATGGCTCACGTCAAGTCACTGTACACGTCACGCCACGGCACGGCACGGTACATGTCACGTCAAGGCACAGTACACGTCACGTCAAGGCCATGATAGTACACGTCACGGCACGGCACACGTCATGGCGCTGTTCACGTTACGTCAAGTCAAGTCATGTCAGGGCACGGCACGTCATAGTACGGTACACCAGGCAACGTACACGTTTCGTCACGGCACGGTACAAATGACGTCATGGCACAGTTTACGTCACGGCACGGCACACGTCATGTCACGTCACGGCTCGGCATACGACACGGCACGGCACACGTCACTTCCCGAACGAACCAACTTTTCAGCTTTAAGTAAGATCGGTACATGTCACGGCACGGTACACATCACTACAATACTGCACGAGTATGTCGTGCCGGGACGTGCCGTGACGTGTACCGTGCCGTGACGTGCCGTGACGTGACGTGTACCGTGCCGTGTGCCTTACCGTGACGTGTAGCGTTTGGTGACGTGCACCATGCGTGACGTGCCGAGTACCTACCGTGCCGTGAGGTGACGTGTACCATACCGTAATGTAACGTGCCGTGTGCCGTGATATGACGTGTACCGTGACTACCATGCCATGACGTGTACCGCGCCATGACATGTGCCGTGCCGTGACGTGTACTGGGACGGGACGTATACAGTGCCGTGGCGTGTACCGTGTCGGGATGTGTACCGTGCCGTGACGTTTACTATACCATGACGTGTACAGCGGCGTCACGTGCCGTGACGTTTACCGTGCCGTGACGTGTACCGTGCCGTGACGTGACGTGTACCGTGCCGTAACGTAACGTGTACCGTGCCATGACGTGACTTGTACCGTGCCCTGACGTAAAGCGTACCGTTCTTACTAAAATATCAGGCAGGGCGCGCCGCGAGCGAAATTATATCCAACGTTGTTGAGGAATTGAATCAAAATTATTCAACGTCCTTTAACAGTGTAGTTAGCATCAGATGGCCTCAGATGTACTGAGGCCTTCTATTGAATGACGGCGAAAGTAATCAAGACGATAACCTTTAAAAAAAACGATGGAACTAAGGTCCTGAATAGCGCAAGCGAAGTTCTCACACTGTAGAGTACTATACATACAAAGTACTTCCGTCAAACTGCAGTCCACCTGGCACGATTTCGCCAGGTCAGAGGATCCTCCCTCAAGTTGGAAAAACATCACACCTTTAATCCTCCACACTAGAAACATTTATCATAATCGTCATCGTCTCGGCCTAGAAATGTTTACTGCTGATCATAATAGGTCTCACCCAAGGCTTTCCGCACAGATCGTCCTTGAGCCGAGATAATTTATAATAATAAAATTAAAAACGCAAAGAATTTTAAATATAACAACAGTCATAAAAACTAAACTCATACATTTTTTTTATGGAGGATGAGATTAATCTATGTTAGTAAAATTATAGAACTAACAGGAACGGCTCCAAGCTTTCATAGTTGATTTGATATTTACATTTGATATTTTGAATACGTAAGTTGTTAGTCTGTTTACGGAGTACACGGTGGCGTCTCGTGTGACACGCAATAAACTTGAGATGAACGCCGAATATTACAGCGCTATATTAGATTAACCGCGGTGAAAACGGTAACGAGAGCGCAGTTGACTTCAAACAGGATTACTTTGATGAAAGTGTATCGCTTTTGTTGATCCTTTTTAATATGGCCAGGATCTTGGATGAATACGTCTTGAATTTATTATTATTTATACTGTAAGGCCATAGTCTCAATAACGCGTCTTTAGAGTCGTTTATCGGACTCGACTTGACATTGAATCGCGCGGGATGGGCGACTCAACAGACATGAGGTGGCGAGTCTAAACTGTCACATAACGTATTTCGTAATATTGTCATTGTTTCTTCTTTTATTTTATTAGTTGAATATATTGTTTTTGTTTTGTGACTGAGCTGGTCAGTGATACATTGGGAGTGCTAATTTTGACTTCTAAGTAAAATTAAAATTTGTTTTAGAAGTATTGATTACTCATAATAACTGCTCGGAACGAGGTTTCAGCGATTGCCTCGCCATTTTTGATAGCGCTAAGTGTTTTGGTTTCAATTCCCACGCTGAAATTTTTAAGCGGAATGTTTGCTAAGTTATGATACATTATTTATTTCTGCATATTAAGAAAATTCATAACAGTTATGCGACCTGTTAGAAAGGTATTTAATTCATGCTTTGGGTGTCGTAAGAGGTGACTAAAGAAAATACAGAAGTCTATAAAAACCCTCGGAGGAGGCGGAAAACTCAACATCAACTCTATGCCAATCCGTTTGGGTTGGCATAGAGTTTTATTCCAAACGGCCAGCATGGTATAGCAAGCTAAATACTCCTTTTGATACAATGCTATTATTATGCAAATTAGGAGATGGCTTAGTCCAGTAGTGGACTGTAAAAGGCTCTACGATGACTACTGACACTATGCTAACGACCAATTCAAACAACAGGAGACATCCATTTCTAATTATATTCTTTCGCCAACTTATCTTAAAGACGGGTCCCATTATCATATGCTCGTATGTCAAGCGCCAACGTTCAGCTCAGTAAATAAATAAATTGTAAACTTAGTTATGAATTAATTTAAACTTTGTTACCAAATATATTACACAAAATTATTACAGACTCATAAACTTAGATGTAACTTAAATCAAAATACCAACCTCTAACACAACTATTAAGAAGAGTTGGAGTTGGAAAAGGGATTCACGAAGTAATTACTATTGCTAGTAACAATTAAAAATAAGTATTATTCATCGTTCTTTCAGACGCAAAAACCCGTCCTCCCAGTCAACCCCTTCACGAAAATAACATAAACCGAAGTATTAAAACAGTATAAAATATTGTTATAAATTATATCTCAGCCTTATTTCCATAACGTTCCAACAATAGGGTGTAGACTCAGTTAACCTAAGCCAAGTGCACCTTATTAACTTTCTCAACTTTGGATGAAATGTAAGTAGCCATTCTCACTCCTTACTCCCTTGCTATATTTGTGTATAGTTGTGTATACAACCAGTCTGTTGCCATATTATGAAATACTAGTTTGTTGATGAAAAAAGTTCGTAGCCAACCCACACTGTCTTGGAACATCCTGGAACACAGATTTGTACATGTATTTGTGATATACACTTCTTGTTAGGCATCAGCTTGGACTGTTGGAAGATACATATTTACATCAAGACCGTATATGCCCCGTATTGTTTTGCGATTCCCGGGTGATGAGCGGAATTATTTTTATATTGAAGTTTTAGTACAGTATAAGATTACATTGGAATATGCTAGATGCATTAGAATGTTGCAATCGTTTTTGTAACTTTGACTCTTTAAACTTAAAAACTGTTGTTTCAGTTCAGTAAATTTTGGCATAATAACTTTTCTCTATCTTTAAATCAATTGCACCACAAGAATTGTATCTAAGTTAAAGATTTGAGGTTTGTAGGTAGTCAATGCCTATGCATTGTCTTGTGAGATACGTGAAGGAATTATTTAATAAAAAGATAAACGACGTCACACGATATGATCAGCGACTCTCATACTGAAGTAGAGTCAAGAACAAGTTCAGCAACATGACTGGAGGGAGTGTTAATTTATCGTCAAGGTATAAGCAATTGCTGTAAATCGCATGATAAAATTGTCGACCGATTATTCACATCGGTTGCAGCGCTGAAGTAAAAATCTGGTGAAACCTCGCTCAATAAGACTCTTGAAAACTCGCTCAGTGATTTCTCACCGGTTTTCTTGCTCGTTTAGTTTTCTTTCGTAATTTGTTTTCTCTATATCGTATCAATGTGTTTAACTATTAATTGTAATGGGACTTACAAACAGAATAATAAATTTATAAAGCTTGTTTGCTTTTTCACCGATTAAAATATATAAACCTATTTGATGATGATGATGGATGATGTATGGATCAACATATACATATAAGCGTTATAATGAAACATTTAGAATGGCACGCTTGAGTTCGATCTTGTTTTGATGACTTATTTTCTAGGATGGTGGAGGAATTCTTCCCAGTACGAGAGTTGTGTTTATTAAATAACATAACCCGAAATAATCTTCTGGATACATAAATGTTTTGACTGATCATTCATACTTCTTTTGAGGACTGGATTATTAGCATGATTATTTTAATTTAAATAGATGATTATAGAAATAAAACGTATGATTCATGGGCGTAGAATAAAAAAAAACATATTTCACGTGTTCAATGAGTCACATATGCACATCCCGCCTATGGACAATAAATTGGATGACAGATAGTCAATATCATATTACCTATTACCGCCATAAGATATTTCAGATCATACCTACTCGCGCAATATTTGCATTAGGTATTATTTGAGGTTGTAATTTCATTTGATGTTGTCTAAAATGGCTGGAATAATGAAACGAATGAATTAGTGCATTTGTTTTAACCAAAATTAAAAATAACTCATACATACATACATAGTCTCACGCCTATAACCCAGAAGAGGTAGGCAGAGGTGTATTTCTACACCCACTTTTCGCCAGATATACTTTAGTCCCACGTAATAAGGGGCGAACCTATTGCCGTACCGGGCACATTTCCAGACTCCGTGCTGCTACTGAGAATTTCGTGACAGAAAAACCAATAACACTGCCCGACCCAGGAATCGAACCCGGGACATCCCGATCCCACGCGCACACTTATGCCGCGAGACCAACGAGGCAGTCGTATAGGGTTTGATGTCGAGTTTTCCGTCTCTACGCAAAGATGGGATTTGCATCGTGTTATCCCTTAGTCGCCTCTTACGACACCCACGGGAAGATAGAGGGTGGTGACACTTGTATTCTATGTCAACCACACGGTTATAATATAAATAATCGGCATATATAAAAAATAACTCTTGCGAAATATTTTATTTAGTTTTTTTAAAGTTCAGGATTTTTGCTACAAGTTCACAAGTACGATCAAGGATGTATTCCCAAGTAGCACAAAAACACGAGTCACATGTGGCTCGTGAACTGATTTCTAAAGATCATTATGAGTCATATGTGACTCTTTGGACAGTCAAGTTGTTATGGAAATAAAACGTAAATGTTATTCGGGATCTTTATCATTATTCAATGCTGCATATTATAAGTTTTAGACAATTTCCATGCTTTTTCTTATCTATATCGAACGTTGGTTGTTGCCGGTAAATCGATCTCAATTAATAACAAATTAAAAATGTCTTCAAAACAAATTTATTCAACAATATAAGCATAAAAGTTTCCTCGTTAATAAAATCATTACAATGCATGCCTACTTCCAATTGCGTTTCACGCTTCAACAAACGGGCCAACAAAAACACCGAAACGAAATCATTTGTTTATAAATTGTCCAACCAAGGTATTTCCGAGAAGGATCTGTTGCCACAGTAAAAAAAATAAATTTGAAGTTACTCCAATTCTTATTAATAATTACGCAGCCGTTTTCCCTCCTCAACGCCAAACGATTTTTTGAAAATAAAATCTCTCGACCGACTCATTACGGTGAAATATTTATGCACACAATATTTTGAGGGCGAACGAAATAAACTTATATTGTTCTACACACATAACTCGAGTTTCCGGGTCGCTGATAGTCAATATTTTGTGATCTTCCTACATATATGATAGAATTTTTCTCAGCATCTGTAGATATAGTGAAAATATTATCTCTAACGTATAAATGGACGTCGAAAATTGATTTAAGGGGCTCTGAGGAGGATGACAAAAAGACATCAATAATGTATTCTGGGGGACACGACGCTTTACAAAATATATCAAATCAGTATTGTTTTTATAAACTCGTAGGTATTTGATTATGTTTGGGTCGCCTATCAAAAATAAAAGGAGAAGAATAGTTAAGGTGATTAGGGATTACCTTTGAAATCATTGTTTAAATCAGGTATTATTAGGTTTCTTGTGATTTTCTAATTTGATGCTAATTGTTATTTTTATCTTATACCGGTGCTTAAGTTGAATTATCTCTTATTCTATTTCATTTGTGTTAATTTCTAGAATAGAATACTACCATTCATTCATCATTCATTATACGAAACCAATGTGGAAGGGACAGGACGAAGGGGAAGACCTAGGCGGACGTTCTCTGACCGGATTGGAGACATCCTAAAAACAGGACAGGTTAGAAGCACCCTGAACAGAAGAGCATGCATGAGGAATCTGATGGGAGTGAATGAAGCAAGAGAGATATGTCAAGATCGTTGCAAATGGCGCTCCGTAGTCTCTGCCTACCCCTCCGGGAAACAGGCGTGAGTCTATGTATGTATGTATGTATAAAACGATTTGCCGTGATTCAAGCTAGCTAAATAATATGCTTGGGTATATTTTCTTGACAGCTTTCATCACATACTGTTTAGGATTAAGATGTTAAAGAATGGTAGACAGATAGGCGTAGAGAATCATAGAGAGTTAATGGTGATTTAGATAACCATTATAGCATTTCGTTAAGTCTTAGATATCTCAATCCAACTTGCCAATCAAATACGGTCACACAAAGCTAACAAAATACTCGTACATATAAAATGGAACAATACAGGCCTTAAAAGATGCCAGCTTGTTGATACTTCGTATATTATCACGTGCATAAAGCGGTTTGCTAACATTCGCCACTGGCATAACGGGTATCTTACAAAAGGAAGTGTACCGACTTTCATATCAGGATCGGGTGCAATGCACGTTGTCCTGAATGGTAAAGCAGGTGAAACAGTGAATATCGAGGATGCGACGACGTTGCATATTACTCCACGACCGACGGGCTCAACGTGCATCCAAATGAACCCGACAGTCGAGTAATGCGACGCTTTTATTTAATCTTTCCTTAAGTCAGCCGAAGCATTTGAGTTTAAATGTTTGGGAAGTATTGGTCCCTTTGTTTATATGGAACCGCTTGTACGTTAAGCGAATGCGAAGCTTTTAAGTTCCTTGTAGAGTTTCCGTGTTAGGTTGGGATTGGATTTTATTACCAAGGATTTATGCATTCACTTGCCTTTGAAACCACGCTGTGTTATATTTCATCTCAGGTTCTTCAATTTCCGAAATTGCTACCTCAGTATACCGCTGAATAAATTTTAAGTACATACAATGTGTACGTAGGTACTGTACGTACCTTCGGGGCAATACCGTGTGTCTATAAAGTATAAAGGAGCACCTTATTTCTCGGAACGAAGAGGTTGGTTTTACAATATCTCAGATGCTGAAGTTGTTTTAGGATTCACGGAATAGAGCTAGATTCTTACAATGTACCGGCCATTTTGCCTTATATCCAGCTACTACTGAGAATTTATGAACAGAACTACACTATAATACTTGGCTGGATTGGAAACTAGACTTAGAGCCTTAACATTATTTACAAAGCAATATTACAGAAAATATTATGTGTTTATATCGATTTACTAGTTGATAAAGCGCACCCCATATTATTTCCCATCGTCAACAAAACTTTTACAACTAATAGTTGAAGCGAACCACATGAAATATATTAAGCAAACATTAAAACAAGCAAAGACAATACAACGCGAAAATATAATATAACCTCAAGTGCAGGGGTAGGCGTATTTGAGCTTCGCATATCACATTACTGAGGACTGCCGACTGAAATGGAGGGTTTCTGAACATTGCGTGGCAGCCCTAAGAAAATAAAGTTACTGGATAAACTTGACTATAGATATTTAATGTGCACAAGTTTTTGTTTACAAGGAAGATGTGGATTTGTGCTGGCGTTATGCGGTGTTATGGCTTTTTTATATCTCTGATGTTTTATGTGGCTGTCTGTTCTTGAAGGAAAACAGACGTGATGTTTCCCCTTTTGTCCGATTAAATTATTTGGTTATGTGATATGGCATGACACTATCCTCTTATTCGCGATTAGATAATTAATATTGTGTGGTTTACTTTTTACTAGTACAAAATTGTCGTCTTAAAATATATTAAAATACATAGCATAGATATAAAAACTAACGAATCAAGTACACTTATATTAGGGCTAAGATAGATTAAAATATAAAGTTTAGTTGCATCACCGATATTTTTGTCGTGGTTTCGACAATGACATAATATGTTTGTGACAGCGTAAAAGTCCCCCTTATCATTATCCGTCTCGGAAAGCAAGACGGTCTTATGTCCAACTTGCATTAATTAAGTTACCTAGTACATAAATATTCCACAATGAAATAGGAATGAAAAATAATAAAATCTTAAAACCAGTTGCTCAAGTTACTACAACAATCTAGATTTTATAACAAAACTGAAACATTGTCACAACAATTTCCATTTGATTTTGTTTTGTATAATCGAACAAATTCTTTCAAGACTTGATTGCTTTGTTTACGGCTCCTTTCAGCTTCAAATTTGTGACCAGCCGACCTACCTGTAAGTAAATGATCTCCCAAACTTTGAGGACTTTTGGAATTCGTGAATAACTATAAGTTAATTTTCATGTAATTATGTTTTGGATAATTTAATTTTATCGCTTAGTTTTTGTCTCTTTTATGTCTGTTTTGGTTTTTGAAGAAGGTATTTTTTAATTAGAAAAGATTTCATAACGACGCATAAAATAAATATTTTTTACTTTATTGCTAATTTTGTTTTTCATGATCAATTATTATATTAATTGGTAAACTTTGGAGATGTGGTGCTATAATTTTCGTTATATAATACGTTATACTCCACTACACAGTTGAACCATTGCTTTTAGGAATATTTTTTATATGGAGATTCTGACATTTCAAGCACTAGTTCAGCAGCATTATGCAGATGGAGGCCTTATGCTCAAAATGTCAAAATTGCCGACAGCTGTGATTCTTATAGCAATTCGCCGCATACTCCAGACTTGGTGAATATATGATTTGATTTCGATGAAATTCTGTAACGGTTTTCAAACATATTGTGCGAAAAGACGATTCTATAAACTATTTTATTACTTATCACTTATTAACCCTTTAACGCACACCTTTATGTTTTTAATTCAGTATATTAATATGTGAATATATATTCTAAAGTATTATTTATAACAACATGTGACAATATTTGTTTCAGAAACATGTTATTCTCCTAGAAAATCCAAAAAAACTAGTGGCCAGTATACTGACCACTGACCGTTCTGCATCATTAACTATCCCCATCTAATCAGTGGCCTGTAAACTGGACACTCATAAAAATCTATTATTTTTGGTGAAAATAACGCAGTAAAATAAAATAATTGTGTAGGAAATACATGTCTTTAATCAGCCTCAACAGCATAACATAATTAGCATAATATTTTTAACAAAATTAAAGTATTTCTCTTTGTTAATCTAAAAAAACACAAATATAAAATTGTCATCTTCTCTGAATTATAACTGAAAAATAAAAATTTAAGCAATTGTGGTAATTCATAATTATAGAAAAAGATTATATATTTAGCATACCTATAGCTAAAGGCGGTGAAAGCACAGGCGGTAGTGAATGCGGCCGAGCTATTTTGAGTGGCGGTGAACGCTGAAATCGAGGTGCTGATAGAGGAATTTGGGGTGACAAAGATCTGTGTGGGGGAAGCTGAAGCAAATGTTCCTGGTTGACTGCAACTATGGGTGCTCAGTCTGTTGGTACTTGAGACAACGTCATCAAGACAGTTATCAGCGTCGGAATCACCACCAATATTAGAATGGATGGTCATCAGTAATGGCCATAATTTCTGCCCATTCGTCTTCAGACATCATTTCTAGATCTTATCGAAAGCTATTTCTAAAATAATGAAAAAAATGAGAATAAAAACTCAATATACTCAAAATTATTACAGGAACCTACAAATCGACATAATTCATTATGAAAAATTCCTAAACAATTACGATATTCGGTTATAACTACCGAACCCGTATATTTGTACTAATTATGATAAGACATCCGAGAAATAGACTATATACTTCTTGTAAAATAATATACATTAAATGTATTAATCAAAATATATACTTATAAGCTTTTGCCCGCTGCTTCGCACGCGTAAATTACGATTAGATAAAATATTTTGTACAAACACCCTCCTCAAGGAACATACATGCTAAATTTAACCTTCTTGCGCCCAGTAATTTCCGCTGTTGTAATGTTGCAGACAGTCAGTCAGTAACGAAAAGATTTTATATACACGGATTGAAGTGATTCCATTGAAAAAATAAAAGTTTTAACACAAACTCTGAATCCCTTTTCCACCCTCTTAGGGGGAAATTTTAAAAATAAATGTCTTTGTGTTCGCTATTTGCGGATCCAATAAACAAAGTATGAAGTTAATGCCTTGAAGGCATAAAAGGTTCTATGCAAATTATGACTCCACTTTTTATCCACTTAGGTAAGAATTCCAAAAAGACTTTCTTAGTGTTCACTAACTTCATTTGAGGAACCAATAGGTATACAAAGTTTGAAGTTAATCCATTGAGGGAATAAAAAGTTTCATACAAATTCTGACAACCAGTTTAACCCCTTTAGGGGCGGAATTTCCAAAAATCCTCTCTTAGTGTGCCCCTACACACCTCAAGGAACATACATGCTAAATTTCATCTACTTGCGCTCAGTTGTTTCGGCTGTAGTATGTCTGTCAGTCAATTATAACGTAAGAATTATGACTGCCCGGAGGCAGTCATAATTCTTAGTGGTACAGTGGATAGCGTATGCGTCTGCTAAACGGGAGGTCTCGAGTTTAATTCCCGGGTCGGGCAAAAGTATTACTGTGTCTTTCCCAATTTTCAGAAGCAGCACTGAGTCCGCCAATGTGCCCGGTAACGGTAATATGCTCGCCCCTATTACGTGGGACCTACTATACAACATGGCGAAATGTGGGTGTAATATTACACCTCTGCCTACCCCTTCGGGAATACAGGAGACTATAAAAAAAATTAACAAACTGTCTGTAATCTCAAAATAACTGAATTGCATATTGTTGCTAACTCCGTTTCCAGTACCCCAATGATTTATTTAGATAGTTTTTTCTGTCTGTATATTTATTCAGGGTAGTCTTAAAATGGCTGAATCGATTTAGATGTGTATTTTACTAATGTTTCATAAAACTCTCGAACAAACTATGAAAATTTCATTTAGGCGTAGCTGCTTGCAAAAGCTACTTAACATTAAATGAGTCAAGGGTTCCGTCGCAGTATACTTGTCTATCTCAGCGATATTGTAAAAAAATGTAAAATAAACTATCCAAGTTCAAAAACCCTTTCTTAGTATTTTAGGTTAAAGAAATGAGAGAAGCCTTGGTCAGCAGTTGGACAACGCAGATAACTGATAAAAATTGCTTACCTGCTTAAAAATAAATGAAAATAGCAAAATAACGGTTCTTAGTATTTCGGCTTATATTGGTCATATAAAGAACCATCACACATTTTAGTTAGTGAATATAAAGAGCGCTTAGACTCATCTAAGCGCTGTTCATATTCACTAACTAAAAGTAAATGAATTTAAATGCTCATCAGGGACGATGTAAAATAATCAAGTGAAGGAATTAAAAGTCTCATACAAACTGAGACCTCTTTTTGAACTCCCCGTTTTAGTGGTGAATTCACTAACGTCACTTGAGGAACCGATATACAAAGTTTCAAGTGAATCCATTGAAGATTTTTTTAATCTTACAAAATGGGGCATCCTTTCTTAAATATATAATAGGGGAGTGACTTTTAAAACTCGTTTACTGGTGTTCACTAACGTCATTTGAGGAACCAGTATACAAAGTTTGACGTCAATCCATTAAAGGAATAAAAAGTTGCATACAAAATTTGACCCCTATTTTACCCCCTTAGGGGAGGAATTTCCAATGAAGCAATTTTTTGTGTTCACTTTCATCATTTGAGGAACCAATAAATAAAGTTTAAAGTCAATCCACTGAAGGAATAATAAGTAACACACTTTGACCCCCCCCCCCCATCTTACCCCCTGAAGGTCGGAATTTTAAAAAGCAAATTCTTAGTGTTCACTATCGTCGTTTAAGGAAACAATATACAAAGTTTGTAGTCAATCCATTACAGAGATAAAAAGCTACATACAAACTTTGACCCCCTATTTTACCAACTCAGGGGAGGAATTTCCGGAAAATTATTCTTAGTGTTCACTATCGTCGTTTGAGGAACTAATATACAAAGTTTAGAGTCAATCCATTGAAGGAATGAAAAGTTTCAAACAAACTTTGACCCCCAATTTTACACCCTTAGGGGTGGAATTTTCAAAAAATCCTTTCTTAGTGCTACCCTACACTCCTCGAGGAACATACATCCTAAATTTCATCTTCTTGTGACCTGTAATTTCGGCTGTAGCGTGTCTGTCAGTCAGTCAGTAACGCAAGGATTTTATATATTAAGATGATGATGAGACAACCTCCAACTCATATGTGTCATTTCTAGGTGAGGTTTTTACAACACACCGGTCTGTTTTTGATTGCTAAAATAAGTGCTTTATTTTACTATATTCGGTTATATTTGCACACAATAATAAAGTATATACTATAATACAATCGTTTTACTCACTTTTGGTACGACGGCGAGTTTCTTCTTGGCACTGCACTTATAAACACGTTTGCTTGCAATGGCAGGAAATACTAGCGCGGGTATGCATAGTGGCCAGTTAACAGGCCACCGTAAAAATTGGCGCGAAATTTTTACCGCACGCGACGTTTTAAAATGCTGGTTAGTTAAAAGGCCCGTGTACTTCATTCAGAATCGTATATGATCGCATAAGATTCAACATTGCTATGAAAATCTTTGAATTATCGACCTTAAAGTGACTGGCCAGTTTACTGGCCACTTTGTATATGCCGTCCTATAAAGGGTTAAATACTTTATGTTTGTTTCACGTACAATACGTGCATACATATGCGCACAAAATAAGTAATCAAACAATAAGAATCACCTTTACAACTTCCGTACAAAATATCACCTTTCTTTCAACTCGAAAATAAAAAGTACATTTTGTAAACAGTTACTAAGTATTTTGCGTTAATGTAAAAATTCTTCTATTAATAAAATTATACAACAATTATGAGCAGTAAATAGTATTGCTGGTCTTAAGGTTAGGTACATATATGTAAAAAATTAAATTACACTCATATTTGTGTTTTCTTAGTCGCAAAGTGGTTGTTTAATGATCAACAAACAAGTATTTTGACCGCTTTGTGGTAACCGGTTTATAATTGACGGAATCCGTCAGATAGATACATAGATTACAAAATGACGCGGTGGAATTCGCAAATTCTGGAAAAGCTTCTACTAAAGCTTAACCCATGAGAAGGCGCGCTCTAAAAAGTTACACGAGCAGGCGCGCGTGAGTAAAACTCTCACGCTACTTCAATAGACGTTTTCTTTGAGATTGATTAAATTTTTACTGTAAATTTATACGTTATAATAAATAAGAAGTCTTTCTTTAATTAAATAAAGTGTTTTATTTATAGTGAATAACAATATATGCAGTCCTTTGTGCGAACTAAAAAATAGGCCTAAGTCGTCAATATTTGACTAATTTTATAAAAAAAAACTAAAAAAATACAAAATCGCAATAAAATGGAATGATTTAATTTTCTATGAAATCTTGAGTTACGTGTCCTTCATAACACATATGGCACATAAAATTAACATGCTCAGTGAACACTGATATACTGCTCAAAGTGCATGCTTTTTGCTTGCTTTTTAGAAACGCATTTTGCTAATGTGGCATGCCACACTTCCAATAAAGTGTGGCATTTTGCGTCAATGTGTTATTTTGCAAATGTAGGATTGTGCGCCTAATCCTACTGGTATCTACTAGCGATACAACAATTGATTTGCATAGCTCCTATGCATATTTTGATTCTCTACATGTCATTTCTTAGGTGTTGGCTCAAATAAGACTGCGTAAGTTTTATTTTTTTAACTTCTATAACATTTGCAGTTACAGAATTATGCCCATAAACAATACACTCATTGGGATCTTTCATCTGTATATATATTATAAAATCCTTTCGCTACTGACTGACTGACAGACAAGCTACAGCCAAAACTACTGGGCGCAAGAAGCTGAAATTTGGCATATTGTTCCTTGGAGACCGTGGAGCGCACTTAGAAGGGATTTCCCAACAATCCCTCGGGATCTGACAGGAACAGTTAATGTACGGGCGTAGCTGCGGACACCCTTTGGTTTGATATAAGTCTTAAGATTTTACAACACTTTGGACGAAACCACCTTTTTCCTTTGAGGGGCTTGCAGATCACCCATTGTAGAACTTGTTTCCTATAAGGAACAAATAAAATATTTAAATAATATATCCACTAAGTTAATCAATAAATATGCGCAATAAGTACGAAAAACAATTAAATACATTTTGTTACTAAGAAAAAAATACTTACACGAACGGGCGCGTGATGAGCAAAATGCCGTGCTTCACGAGGCACCGCGCTCAAACCCATCACCACCCAGTCACGGTGGCAACGACTAGCGCAAGTGTTGCATCAGGGGAAAGGGGATGAAATTTTGGGAAGGTACTGTGAAGCTTGTCGTGCCACAGTATGGCTAAAGATGAAATTTCAGCAATAAATTTATGCGTGAGCAAAATGCTCATAACGCGCCTTCTCACGGGTTAAGAAGACATGGCTGAACACCAGGTTGTTCAAACTGACGATCAAACCTTTGTTATATGCGAATTTATAAAATCCAAATAACGTACAATATTGAACAGTGATTTATAGATACTTGTGTAACTTATTTGACTTTTGCGCTTTGTTTACTAACAATAAAGTTTGATACGAACCCCTCAAAATGAATCTATATAAAGATTAAATTGTAGGTACAGTACTTACCTACATAAGATTGGTTACGAAATAAATTACTAACTTTCGGAACCCGTTCTAATTTAAATTATTCTATCAACCCGCACAGTTTTGGAAGTTGCCAACGCGGCTACGATATTTGGGTACCTATTGATGCCCACCAATTTGTTTGTATAGAAAATGTTTATACTAAAGGTTATGATGGTTTAGATTCGAATAAAATGTTAAAGTTCGTTTAGAAAACCATATCATCAATCTGAAAACTAGAGCAATCAAGCAAATATATTTTTGATTGATTATAAACAATACATTAACGCTGTCATAGCTTTTTTGTAGGTATATGCACATTACTATGCCTTCAATCAATAGTATACCTTAAAAGTACTGTGGATAGTGTGTTCTAAAGCAATTGATATCATAATTTTACGTAATTTTAGTACCTACCTATGCAGAATGAGTGTAAATCTCCCAAAATAAATATCTACCTACGATTTGATCGAGATAGATGAGATATTACTGTTTCATATTGCCCTGACACGTACAAATACAGCCAAACTAGGAACTCCACACCAACTACTTGTACAAAGTTACAGTTGCAATTCGCCCAGTCCAAGCATTGATCGACGTCCCGTCACAAATCGAAGCGCACAGTCTGCATTCTAGTGCGAGACGTTTCGATTATATCAACACAGGCAAGTGGTAAGGGCACCTTGTTACACTCACCAAAGACAATTTTCTCTTGGCAAGTTCCCGACAAATGTGATTACCTACCACGGTTACAAGCTCTATGTTAAAACTTCTGTAATTGTGTTTTCTCAAGTTTTTGGTTATGTAAATCTTAATTTACAGTATTATACTACGGACGCGATTGCGTATACTTCAAGGAGTCTAATAAAAAAACATGTTTCCATCAACTTTCATACTGATCGGAGTAAAGTTTCAAAAATTTGACGTTTGACGAATATAATTTATAGACGTCACTTTGTAAGGGTAATGAATTTCTTAATCAGTCATCAGTTCATGTAGATGAAAGAGCTCATTTATAGAAACAAAAAAATAAATTGTGGATTTCAATGTCTTGTTCAGGCATTTCTTTGTAGCACTTTGATTGAATGGGTAGACTAAAACAAAGGGATTTCTTTTCACTTTGAAAAGGCTCGAGTGAAATGATAAAAGAAAGGAGGCTTCGAATAGCTATCGTTATTTAATCAACACAATAGTAATCAATGATAAATAGCTTTCGTTTCATCGACAAAACAATTCTTCAGCGCCTTCAGGCTTTTACTACAAAAATGCTTTTAGGACCCTTTGGCTAGCACTTCGCGTAGCCGACGCGACGTTTCAATCCAATCGAACGTGCCTCTCTCACGATACACCCCGCTTTGAGACGAACGCCTTACAAAAGATATATCACTTTTTAGGGTTCCACATATCTGCTACGTCAAATGATCATAATACATTTGGTTCTCCTTATCATCCACTTTTCGCATCGGTTTGATATTATTGATAGAGGTGATTTTAAACATCTTACTTGATAATATTTTTGGGTGTTTTCTATTTAGGTAGAATGATTCTATGATGTCATGATTTCTAGTGTAGTTTTTAAGGCAAATGAAACTAATGATGTCACAAAAATACGTAACGTTAAAAAAAAAATTAAATTATTATAGTGTACGTCATTAATTCAAATAGATTACTTTTATTATTTAAAAATACCAACCTCAATACTCCAGTTATAAATGTTACACACATTTTATTAATATAATTTAGTTTTTGGTACTAGTGTTGTCCGTACTTAATTAAATATGTATTAGTTTAAGAGTGTATAAAGCCGAAACGGTTTATGCGTGGGTATCACATTAAAAGGAACCCAAGGCTATTAATATATCATATTTAAATTAAACCAAATTTGAAGTATGACAAGGGTATAGTAAATATACAGGCAGATAGAACGTTTATCCCTCTCTAAAAATATTAACTATAAAAAAGATAAAATATACACGATAAATGATATTATATATTAGAGATAGGTTGTTTCCCAAAATATTAATAATAAAAAAAAGGGACAGAATTTCAAGGACGGTTAGATGGGTAGGAAAGTCCTCCTCAATGACTCCAATAACAAGAGAGTGCCTTATTTACGCTTCACAAAAAGCACATCTGGCACCTACTACATTCGGCAAAATGTATGCATCCACGGTTAATTTCAGTGGCAAGCAACTGAACCTACATATAACTAGGAACATTCTAGCTACCTACTTCACAAAATATCACTAAATAAAGAACTATGGGCAAAAATGTATGGGCTCCGTCCCCATATACCAACACACATGGAACTGATGCCAATGTGCACCTTAAGTATCCAATACTTGATTAAAATCCTTTTTTTTACTTAAATCCGTGGGATATATAAATAAAAAAATTATACATTATTATTAATTAAACTATATTTTCAGTTTACACTTGTAAGTTATTTTGACATTATGGTTATATTACAGTACAAAACATGATCTAGTAACTATACAAAATAAAAAATTATGTATTTTTAAACATTTAAATGATAATGAATGAATAATAGGAAAATAAAGAATATAAATGAATCATCATCGGCCTAGCGTTATCCCGGTTGCATCCAAGACTTACAGGCCTTAGAGCCCGAGGTCCGCTTACTAGTCTAACCGGATAATACAGAATATACACTTTTCCACAGAGTGACTGCCGTCTGACCTCCGCAACCCAAAGGAATAGCGATATTCCATGGTTAAAACCAGTATCAGTTTATTTGAGGGTAGGTACTGACTCCACGTAACGACTGTCAAACATCTTCATGACAGCCGGGACCGACGGTTTAACATACTCACCAAGGCACGGAGCAAGCGATAATTAACAATTTAAGACGCACTTAACTTCGAAAAGACATTGGTGCGCACCAATGGCTTCGAACCCGATTCCCTCAGCATGGCAATCCGTTGGTATCTCCTCTAGGCTATCGCTGCTCTTATATAAAAATCACTACGTAGTATAAAACAAAGTCTGTCTTCTGTCTGTCTGTCCCTATACGTATGCTTAAATCTTAAAAACTACTTTTGGTTTTTTAATAGATAGAATGATTCAAGAGGAAGGTTTAAATGTATAATTGACGAGGGCGAGGCCGCTGGCGCCGTTTAGTATAATATAAATTCATTTTCTTCTAATTATTCATTCTTATAATGCTCATAGTAGGCAAATAACAATAGTGAGTGTCAATATTACTGGTCTATGTTCACTGTGCACTAATGAATAATAATATATAAATGAGTAGGTCTTTTACAAATAATCTCTAAATCTACTTATACGAATATTTGTTTAACCGTTAATTACTATGACAACCCCATGCTTTTGGGCAACGTCCCCATAGTAAAAAAATATCACCTTGCCAAGATGTGTCAATTGAGCTACATTTCAGTTTTGTTGATGGGTGCGGACGATTCCGCCCATCGTCCTTTGTGTAATAAAATTGACAAGACGTCACAACTTGCGTTTATGTCTAGGCGGTCGCTTTTCCTACTTTGGTCCCAATACATCCTCAGAATTCGTCCTTAATTATATTTGTCTGTGGAGACCAGTAACGCGAAAATACTTCTTTCTACAGAAATCTTTTGTACACGGTAATCCCCATGTTTTGTCCTGTAAATTAGATTACGAGATGATGTTTTAAGGTGCAGCTTCGTATTTTATGAAATAAGAAAACACTGTGATATAGAATAAATATGATTGTGAGGAAGAGGCCACAAAAAGTAACAAAAGAGTCTCGATAACAAAGCTGAACAGAATTCTTGTTGGAACACTGAGAATTTGTCCATTAGCTACACCCATAACTCAATATTAAGACAATGAAGAATAGAACTAATCGAACGTAAATACAAAGATGATATACAACTATAAAGATCCTGTCAGTTCGTGAAAGGAGACGGCATCGAGGAAACGGCTCGGTGAAGTACTTGAAAGTGCCGAGGACATAAAGGAAGAGGTCCTTATTCACACGACACGACTTTTTGAATTAGATCAAAGTCGAAATACATTCCTCGTTTGTTTTGTTGGATAGTGAAAATTGTAGGAAAGGTATATCTAAGTTGAATAGCAATCCATTTTTTGTCCAACATTAGGGAAATCCTCAAAAGCCCTATTTAGGAAATTGGCTTCTTTATCGCGCTTGTGGTTAACTCGATCTTTGGAAGCGACCCCTTTATTTTTTTCGAATCCTGCTTCAGTGTGCTACTCGAGCCAGTGACATCGAGTGACAGATGGACTACCGAACTTGTCATTGTATAGCTATCGTATGTCGGTTTGCTATCTTTGTCTACTAGTAATCATCATGTCCGTATTACATATTAATTACTACTGGATAGCAAATGTTTTATCAGGTACAATTAGTATGTACATAAATTACTGTACTACTATGTTATTATTGTAGAATTTAACAACGTAATGGAAAATATATTTCTTCAGTCTCAAGGAAGTGAAAATATGTTTTAGAAACTTTTATAGGTGCTTAATATGCAATTATTTTTTTTACTATCCAGTTCATTAGAACTTAGCCTCAAACAGACTGACAAACTTCGCGTCATTAAAAGGATTCTTTATGGATTCCTAGTAGTGCTTTATAGTGGAACACATATTTTATAAATTCATCAAATATATTGCACTTACTAGTGTAACGGATTTATGTTTTAACAAATTGAACAACAAGGAAAATCTTATTGAAATATTCCCAACGTGTGTGAATTTGAACTGGTTATGGAAACAACTGAACGGTTTTCTATTTTGTACGTTTTATACCACGATACTTACTTGCTAGACATTCTATGGAAAAACAATCTGTTATATTTACGAGGGCTAAGGCTACTTAACCTTACAATAGGCTGAGAAAAAAGCAAGTTAAGTTTATTAACGAAGAAATGCTATCCGCTTTATCTTAAATCACAACAGCGCTGGACTAATTCAAACTCGTTCAGCATTTATCGAAGTTGAGTCGAAAGATAAACAGGTAATGGTTTTCAAACTTGCTTTGATATCTTCCTCCTTTGAGCTTACCTATTTAAAAACATTTCGTCTGTTCGTTCACGCTTATGTCAAGAATATTATCAGAAGAATGAACGGTGAGAAAATTTGTAATTTGCAATTGATACAAATTTAATAAAAGTCACAAACATGTTTTTAAATAAAACATCCTAAATGGAGGATTATGCTCAATAAGCGGTTTAAATATTTAATAACTAACCTTTTTCGTTCCCCACAACTAATACCACAGCAGAATCATAGACAAAGCAAAGAGGACTCTGCTGACAATAATAGCTCACTGCAGCTGTTAATTACAGCTGCAGTTATTGTATTAACAAACAATTGTGAAATTATTTATTACCCACCATTTGCTTTCACATCAGCGTATTTTGGTTTCAAAAATATCATCAGCCCTTTACAGTCCACTGCTGGACTAAGCCTCTCCTTTGAAAGGAGGAATTGGTCTACTATACCACGCTGGCCAAACGGGTTGGTATAGGG
Organism: Euclidia mi; assembly: GCA_944739405.2. Classification (NCBI taxonomy): domain Eukaryota; kingdom Metazoa; phylum Arthropoda; class Insecta; order Lepidoptera; family Erebidae; genus Euclidia; species Euclidia mi. Next base: position 81,244,707 of record OX123182.2, on the reverse strand, counting down.
TTTATTTCAAGTTTTCCTTCTCTTACAGTGCTGTTTTCTGCATAGTATATTTTCAGAAATATATTGCCAGCTTAATATCGAGCGCCGACTGTTTGCGATTATTAATCATAAGGAGTTTTGTGTTGACTAACATCAGAACTATCGGAGATATTGGTTTCAATAAGTACTTGTAAACATGATTCACTTAGAGATAATGGAGAAATATTATTATTTCTATTTGTTTTGAAGACATGAGATGGATTGGATAACCATATCTTGTTCGTTTGATGTAATAAAGAAGATTGTTTGAAACAATGAGTGCTCTGTTCATTATCTACCGTTAATGGACAAATATTATATTAATACTTATCAATATATTGATTCTAAAATATATTTAATACAATAATGTAATTAATGTTTATTATGTGAAGTTTTTAGATGAAGAAGCTACCTCTACTTCATCTAAGAACTTGCTTGCTTGCTAGCTTAATTTATGTATCGTAAGGGTGCTTGTACACGGTGCATGTAGCTGGAGCAAGTAAAGGTGCGGGTTACATGCGTGAGTAATATGCGCAAGCTACTTGTTCAATTTACCCGCTTGTTCTTGTACATGGTGCAAATAACTGGAGTAAGTAAAGACGCGGGCTACTTGCGCAAGCTGTATGTACATGTTATTTGTTCGTGGTCAAGAGCTACATGTGCATGCTATTCGCGCGGTAGCTTTACGACTTGAATCGCGTCAAAATGTCTCAACGAACGAAAAATCTTCTAAAATCATATGTTAAAAATGTAATTTTAACAAGTAACATGCGCGAGTGACCCGCGCGCGCCGCAGAGCGCGCGAGTTAGTTGCGCGGGTGGCCCGCTTTGGTACATGCTTGAGTCGCTGGACCCGCACATTTGTTTAAACGATATGTTTACCGTGCATATAACCCGCGCAAGTGCCTCAACATGCTCAAGCTCCATGCACCGTGTAGAAGCACCCTAACAACATTGATGATCATACAAAGTATAAACACGACTACATTAACAACTTTTTTATTAGTAAGAATTTGAACACTCCCTATTCCATGAGATACTTAACATAGTATCCCAAAAATATTTAATATATATCAATTGAACTAGCATTCTCATTGAAATTGCGTACTTGAAGGGTTTTCCATTAAGTTCTCGGTGAGTGGATGCATACAAGTCAATTTTTTCACACAGTTCATCACTTGGTCGTTAGCGAGATATCCTCCGTAACCCGGTTTGAAGTCTTAAGCCTATTTCGGGGCGTCGTGGTTTCGCCTCCTTTCATAATGGACACGCTTCATAAAAACGATATTTACATTGGATATGAGGCTGTTTGAATTATCTGGCAAGTTTTGAAGTCCGTTGTGGACTCTGAAATTTAATATTAATAGCCTGATGTTTCCATTCTATTAATAAGTTAGGGTTTTTAATGTAGAATTTATCCTAAGTGTATGAAAGAACAATGGCCACTTCTCATACATTGAATGACCTGATAATGAATTATTGCGTATATAGATAAAATGTACGAAATCAAGTAGCTCTATGATCAAGAAATTATACTGTAAAGACAGTTTTCCTTATAAAGGTCTAGGAATTACATAATACACCGAAATTAGTTCAAATTCATTTGAGAGATTCTCCCATGTCCAATGTCAGCGGCGGCGTCTTTACGTCAAAAACCTTCCGTTGCATCCTTATCCAATGTTTTCAACATGTGTTTTATTTCTTTTAACATAAGAAAATACATTAATTTATGACCAGCTTTTAACACCTTCATTCAATTTATATATAAAATTAAGTTTTCTCGAGGTTTTGACTAAACCAGTTGCTAAAGATGTGGTATAAGTGAAATGGAACGTAGCTAAACAAGGAAGTATTATCGGGCACAGATAATATAACAATGCAGCGAATAAACAATATCTTGATAAGGATGCATTCACGAGTTCTAGAACATCTTTACAACCCAAAACTTACCTAGGGTTCTATAAAATATAATTGTTAGTGAAATAAAGGTTATTTTAAAAAACTTTAAAATAACCTTTATTTTAAAATAAGTTTTATCTCTATACATGTTTAGGTCAAAAATGGCCATTCTTCTTCTTACAATCCTACACAACTCTACATAACGATGCTGCAAGACAACTGGAATGAGTAAATACATATATTTTTAATATTCAACAAGAAATCTAATTTATGCCTATGCATACATGCATATGTTATAACATTGTGGAATAAATGGCATAACGCCAGTTGTGAAGAAACTTTCTAACAAAAAAAATATATTGAAAGTAATAAATCAAATTTAAATTTACCGAAGATTTTGGGCGACCGGCGATTTTGCAACTATATCGATGCTGCATCGCGTTTTAGCGACTCTCTGCGTTCGGACGCGGCGACCGTTGTGTTGTAGTGTGTTGCTGGTGGTCGGTCGAGTCGACTATGGATAATTTGATTTATTTCTTCATTATTTTAAAACCATTTAAGCAATACAGATTGGTAGCAACGTAAATAATATACATATATACTAGTATAAATAAATGATCATTGTTACAATGATGTTAAAACATATCCTGTTAATAATAGACTTCTAATATCGTAATTTGCAATTATCGATAGTCTAAATTTTTTTATGCTCTCAGGGTTGATTTTTCAATCGTCAGTTAAAATTTACTTGACAGTTAAACTGTAACTGGGCTAATCGAGAAAATCAATATCCAATTTCTTGGAATTAATCGATGATACTCTCTGAAAATAATTTACGTACCTAAATACGTTAATCAAGGAGCAATTATTATATGGAGAGATAGCTTTAAGCATAAACAAGAAACCATGGTGGAAACCAAACAATTTACGTGCTGACCCCCCTAGGCTGGGCCCCTAAAGGGGCTCAGTCTAGGGAGAGTGTGGTGACTCCCCGACGAGGACTACCCACTAAAACCACCATGGTGTTCCTCTATCCGATCCCATTGAATGGCAGGGTCACGGGAACTACGTTAGTATTACTGCCGCGACTCCACCTGAGCTGGCCCACCGAACCAGGCTGGATGGATGCATGTGAGGGACGGGCCCTCGCATGCATCCATCTGCATACATCATAATTTGTCCTCATACATCCTCTTTCATACTACGAGCGGAAAAGAACGACGTAGTCTACTAACGCTACGAGAGGCGCACGCGGAACACGTGGCCGGAGATCGTTGAGCGCCCTCCCGCTCCGCCGCCTCCTTGATCGACATCACCGTCTCACAAAAGGAGGCGGCGGTGTCCCAACACATCTCGCTCCGGACCATGGAACGGATCAAGGTCCGAAGCGAGAGTTCGACCACTCCTATCGCCGCGACTAGGTCCGGCGCTGCGATGCCCAAGCAGGGCATTCCGCCAAGGTGTGCAGCGCCGTGTCCTCTACTGGGTCACGGCGATCTCCGCAGTGTAAACAAGAAACCTACCGTTATTTCTTTTTACTTGTATAAAATGTCATATGTGTAACCGAGACAGACCTCTTAAAATACTCATGTCGCAATTTTTTTAAAGAAGAAATGACTGTCAATAGTGATGTACTCATGTATTAATCTTTAATTGGTATTGGTATATAATTCGGTTTTTAGAGACAAGATAAGCATTTGATTAAATAATACACCAGTAGTATATTATTTTACGAGCTTTTATTTAGAGTATAGTAATTAGGTGCCAACAAAGAAACAAATACTGTAAAAAGAGAGGTAATATTAGGATATGATTACTATCTTGAGGAGACTTGACTTATGTCCAGCAAAGATAGTATTTTGGCTGAAATAATAATGCAATATTAATGGTAAATTCTATTTTTCTCATAAAATTACGAAGTCGGAAATCGAATTGACAATGTCCTTTGCGGTGCTCCTCTCCTACCTCTTATTCACAGGAGTCAATTTCTTCTTTTCGAATTCAAGTATCCACTTCGAACTGGAGGTCAAAGTATACTTTATCCACCTCTATGATGATTCGCATTTCAGAAATTTCCAAATAATATAAAGCATTTGCATTACAATAAAATGAAGTTTTGTCTTAACCGTACATTTGATACAATAAGTAGGTTACTTGTTATTTGTAAACGATTCCTCCAGGTATGTACAATCAAACAAGTCGGCGGTGGACCTAAATATACCTAAATAGGAACAGTATACAGCGCAGTTTAGCATTGCTCGGTATCACAATTTGATAATACTCTTATCATTCATCATCAGCCTTTAATAGTCCACTGCTGGACTAGGCCTCTCCTTTGAAAGGAGGAATTGGCCTACTATACCACGCTGGCCAAGCGGATTGGTATAGGGTTTGTATCAAATTTTCCTTCTCTTACAGTGCTGTTCTCTGCATAATATGCTCCCTCTGTCGGCTCTTACGACACCCATGGGATGATATGGGGTGGTGACAATTCGTATTCTTAATCCGTCACCACACGGACATACTATAATACTCTTATAATCCGACAGAAAATAATTACCTTTAATTCCGCTTAAATTGACAATACTGAAACATAAATACTATTTTTGAAGGAGTGAAAAACTGCGCGATTAGGTATATTTAAGAAGTTGAATGTTACAATACCGATCAGAGATTGGAGAATGTAGGCCTGAGAATAAGCAGAACCAAGACAGAGTTTATGTTCTATGACTTTGGCGGTCTCTCCAGTCCTATACCGGTTACACTCGGCAGTACAGCTCTACTAGTATGCTCCGATTTTCGCTACCTAGGTTCACTCCTGCAAGATGACGGCGAAATTGATCGGGATGTTAGGCAACGAATTAACGCAGGATGGATGAAATGGCGACAGGTCTCAGGCAAAATATGCAATCATAAAATGCCTGTGAAGTTAAAAGGCCGCATGTATAAGGCGGTTATAAGGTCTGTCGTACTGTATGGAGCTGAGTGTTGGGCTACAAAGAAGATGGATGAGAAACGATTGCATGTTGCTGAGATGAGAATGTTACGATGGATGTGTGGAGTGCCAAGAATGGACAGAATTAGGAATGATTACATTAGAGGTAGTATGAAAGTGGTGCCCATTGATGAAAAGGTAAAAGGGAGTCGATTGGCCTGGTATGGACATGTTATGCGAAGAGATGAGAGGTACTTTCTTTATAATGTATGTCCAATACTCGGTACCCTCGTTAGGCTGAGACAGCTGTAGGGATATTGTAAATGTATGAAATGTTCAATGTTTTCATTAGATTTGTCTACATTTCATGCGTGATATGGGTTGCAATGCGTACGGAAATGAAATATGGCTGCTGCTGGAATTTGGCGTAATTTCAATTTTTTTCTTTTGTTCGTGTATTGCGCCCATAATTTTTTATTTGTTCATGTTGAATTCGTTTTCTTCTTAGAAGTTCTAACGCGATACATGTTTATTTCTTGGCTAGAATTTTTTCAGCTTATAAAATTAGTTTAAACGTTACCATTGAAGTATAAAAAAACTTTTTGGATTCGTGCCAGCCAGGAGGAACTCGTCATAAGCATATTAAATAAAATCTGAATTTATTTTTATGCGTCGATTAAGAACTTTATGTTGTAATATACGGTACGGGTAGGCAAATAAACACGTGCAATATAGGTTTAGTTATTATGTTGTAATCTAATATGATGCTGGCAAATAAAACATGCAATATACGGTAAGCGACAACGTGGCAGGCCGGGATGACAATGGTGGGACGAATTGAAAGCTTATAGGAGGGACTGGTCTGTACTAGCATAAAGCAGAGACATGTGGAACAAGGAGAGGAAAGCCATTGCCCTGCAGTGGGACGCTACAGGTCGAAAATAAAATAAATATAGGTTTACATTTTCCGTCATAGGTTTACATTTTGACTTCCGTGCTGCAGTTCTCGAGTTCGGACTCAAGGAGTTTACCACTTCCTTTTTGAAGTTATGGGTGTTTAAAGGGTTCGTTTCTGCTTGTCCCGTGTTTCTAAGAGCAGTGCGCAAAAGTGTAATCGGAATCCTGTAATGCACGAGCAATCATTACTATTATAAGCATGTTCTTACGCTAAGTAACCTGACAATATGTGAGGTAAACAGGCAAGGTAAGGTACACAGTATTTACTGAAGTTTACAAAAGCAGATTTTGCTTCTGCATTCCAAACAAACAAGCACTCAATGTCGGCATTAAATTTCTATGCATCTGTACTAATCGTAAGCTCCGATCATGTCACCGCCATCCCACGCACTAACACACATCACGCTGGCGTATTGTCGGCGGCGAATAAAGAAGCTCTTGTCTAACATTGATTCATAGGATATTCAGGCTTTGAAACCGTCATGTACGAATTTTGGCGGACACAGCCGAACATTGCCGAACATCTGGACAATGAATATTCATACGGCCTCTCAATAATCGAGTTCCTGATCGTTGGAAACATCCCCTCTGTTATTGTTATCAATATTATCGAGTGTTGTTCTTGCTGTGATTTCGACGGAATTATTTTGTTCGGCATGTTTGAGATTATCTAATTTGATCCGTCCCTTGTTGTTTGCATGTAAACTCTGCATTGTTAGCTTTATGGTGTTCGTGTACCGGCAAGATTAAGGTGTTAAAATCATTGATGCGGCAACAACTTCATTCCGACGGAATTCAATCTGTTATTGTTAAGTGAATTCGTAATAAAATCTAGCATTTGAATATTTAGCAAATAGTATGCGCAAGTAAAATGAATGAGAGATTATTTTGAAAGAGTAATTCGCTATAATATGGTGAAGTTGAGGCTCAAATTTTATCAACTAGGTTAACAAAACGTTGTGCAGTAATTATTTATTTCTAAAGAATACATAAAATTACAACCGAATTAAACAGATCGCCTGTCTATTATTTCATAATAGATGCCCGACCCCGAAACGTTAACGTGGCGTAATTCGAAAACTGTTTTCGTCACTCCTTCAAAAACATGACGAGCCACGTCCCTTTTGCGGACAGTGGTAATTACTTATTTTCTCACCTTTAGAACAAAATGTAATGTGTGAGATATCATTATGTCACTCTTTCAAAAAGAAATACCTTCGCAGGATGTGAATATTTTTAAAATAAAGAACGCTGAAACGGATTGTGTCAATCAATGAGATAAATGTTTGTTTGCATTCCTTATTGAAATCCTGTTTCATTAGCCAAATTACAAGTACAACAAGCGGTCACCCATCCAATGAGTGATACTTTCAAACGTTTTTTAACTTTGTCGATCTTCACGAATGTCACTCCATGAACGCTAATCTTTTAATTAATCTTTGATTACGATAAAACTGTATAATAGAGTTTTCATTTTACTAGACTTACATAACGTCCCATCTATTGCACTATTTCAAAAGCTTTCACACTTCAGCATAACCACGTCGGAGCCGTTACCATAACAGATAAGACGTCAGTTCAAAACTTGTCTAGCCAACTATTACGTCCATAAAATAAAATAAGAAATACTTTTAGTGTTGTTTCTAAGAGACTCGCAGAAATATTCACAATAGGTACTTGGAGTATACATAATTCAGAGGAAATGAAAATATAGAAAGAGCTATAGACCTTTATTTGGCATTGGTCTGTGTAATGTTGGTTAGCATGTGTACTGCCCAAGTATCCATGATTTTTTGACGTGTGACGCCAAGGGAGTCCGAGCGATGGCCCTTAAGTTAAAATGCTCGTCGCCCGTCCTCTCCGCTGTTAATGTTATTTTTCGCAAACTTCCCCCTAATTCGATAAGGGCCACGAAATAAACAATGGATGGCGTGGATAAGTGTTATACTGTTTAGCATTGACAGTTCCTCTTGACTTTGTTTTGACCAGCCGCCGGATTAACAGAACATTTTTATTTCTTTTTCCGCTCCATTATATTATTATGCGAATCGGTTTTTTGTACGACGGTTTTAGTGTTATATATTTTAGTTTTCACAACGATTTTTGTGTAAATATTTTGCGAATGGACTTTGAGGATCAATTTGGTATGTTTGTAAAGATTAAGAAGAAAGGTTTTCCTTCTACTAGTTTAAACATGTGTATTCAACACATGTTTTTAACTCTCATATTAAGAAAGTTCTAAGTCTATATTAAGAAAGTTCTAAGAATATTTGAGCATTCAAGTTTTTCGTTTATATATTGTTACAGAAAAACACTTATAATGTTGCAATGGTTTACTAAAATGATGTTATGGACAAAAATTACATATATGAGATGGGGAATACGAGGCCATGATCAGAAAGTTTATCCATTTGTTTTTAGACCAGTAGCAGCTGATTATATAGCTGCTGCAACATGACAACGTTTATTTTTTATTTTTTTAATAGTCTCACGCCTGTATCCCCGAAGGGGTAGGCAGAGGTGTAAATATTACACCCACATTTCTCCATGAATTTTTTTTGGTAGAACGTAATAGAGGGCGAGCCTATTGCCGTTATCGGGCACATCACCAGACTCCGGGCTGCTACTGAGTATTCGGAAAAACCCAGTAACACTTTTGCCCGACCCGGGAATCGAGCCCGGGACCTCCGATCAGGGGCCTTACTCTCCAAAATAATACCAATCTCAATTTAAAACCAATACAATTCCAATGTCAATTTCATGGTCACGTGGTTTCGTACTCTTGAAATCAATGTTGTCAACATTGGATTGAAATTGGGATCGCCCTACGATTGGGAGGACTAGTGTTGTGCAGAATGTTACTATAAACCAACATTAGGACTTTGAATGTCTGTATTTTATAAATAACAAGGTAAATAAATAAATAGAATGTGGCGAATGGTTTAACTCAATGATTTTATCGTTTATAAGTCAAATGAACCCGAAAAAACTGCTAATATCATAAATATGCCATTTTTGGCTGTATGTGGGAGTGTCGTTGCCGCCACAAAAAAAGTTAACCAAGCTGCCAAACAAAACATAAACAAACTTATCAAAGTTCTTCAATTTCAAATTACGCTCGAATAAAGTGAAAAAAGTTTTATTTTAAGTTTTCCAGTAAGAATACGACTATAATAATTGATAATTTTAGTTCCGTTGTACATATTTATTGTTACGTTACGAAGTTTATAGAAGCGGTAAGTAAAAACTACCAAGATTACATTATAAACATTAACTCGATCAATGTTTCCTAAACTGCGTGATGTAGTAGGTATATTGGTACTAAAAAACTTATGCATTTTCAGTTATAATGGCTTATCGTCCTAGCTATGCCCAGTTAGAAGCTTTGGTGGAGTTTCTTGAAGAAAATCCAGGCATAGCCAAGTGTTTGGCTTCGCACCACCCAAGCCTAGCAAGAAACTAAGAGGAAATGGGTGAAGTTAGCTACCTCTTTAAATGCTCTTGGAGGAGCTAATAAGGATGGTAAAGGGATTCAAGGATGGGCCAAGGTAAGATTTTTCACAATAAGTAGATACCTATTAATAATTAAGTATATAATTTATTCTGTATGTATAGTTATGTCTTTTATTAAAATAAATTTGTTTTTAGTACTGCGCAGAGAAGAAATGTGGTATAGTAATAGTAAAAAACTTAATAGGTACTTAATCACTTTATTTTTACAGTCTGCACCAGCTGTCTCACCTACAGTAGATTCTGTGCCAGTATTAGCAGAGCTTTTTGACCAAATGGACACATTCTCCATTCCTAGCACTTCACATTATCAAGCGACTCCTATAGGTAAGTGTTCATTCAAATTGTTTACCACTGATTTTAACGGTTGTTAAAATTAGTTTAGGAAAAAAAATCTCATCACAAATCTTAGTATTTTTATCAAAGGCTATATTTGGTAAGAACACAAATTATATGAATATTATAAGCAGCATTGCAGCCCTAACCCTATGCTAAAGCTATGGGACTTGTGACCGAGAATTTGTGGATTAAAATCCTACCTATTACATTACTGACCTAAATTATTATTAATCTTGAAAGCACAGGCAATAAACTGATTTAATAGAAAAGAATGAAGGCCTTTAAAAGAAATAATAATTTAAGACTGAAATCCCTGGCATTTTTTTCCTCATAGGGCCCTGAATCTTATCCTTGTATATCTCATTTCAGTGCCACCATCAGCCCCTCTGTCTTCAATGCCACAGCAAACTACACCATCTTCAGAGCCACTACCAGCCACGCGGTTTTCTGAGCAACCACCAGCGGCGGCACCATATCAGGATATTACACCCAGACGGCGGTGACGTCATTCTTCAATCATTCAGAGACCAATTAATCCAGAAATGGAGCGGTTTGCAATGATAGACAAATGACATGTAGAAGCAGAGAGAACTAAAGCCCAAGCATTGGCTCAATTCTCAAACATATTGAGTTCGCTTGTGGCAATTAAAGAGTGCAGGGTTCAAGCAGAAGAGGCAACAGCTCAAGGCATTGCTGAAATAGCTAGAAATTCTTTATTCTTATGCTATTATTTAAGTTGATGTTGATTTTAGTTTTATATTTGGATCTCATTCTTAATTATTGTGATATATTATGACCTCAATGTTGATTCTACTGCTATATTGTTGATTCTGTTATATTTTATCTTATTGTTGATTCTTATATTTTGATAAATAAAAGTATTTATAAGTTTTAAAAGACTTTACTATCATCCATTACATAAAAATTAAACCATAATTGTATACCTTCTAGTCAACCATAATTGCTCTACTAAAGCAGCTCTTTTTGGAAGGCCCCGACGTAATTTAGCAGCTGCTGTTGTTCTGGCTGTCTCACTTGGTTCTTGTGGAATGAGATCAGGGTTATAGTGGTCATCATATTCTATTTCCTCTTCAAGGTCGAGTTCAGGTAAATTAATGCACATGTTGTGCTAGATACAATATGTATTAATTATTTTGGATGCTACGGTGGGATGGTAATGTAGCACCCTGTGCCTCAGTAGGCACATCCATCTATTTTGAGGACAGCTATAGTACGCTCCACTACATTGCATGCTGAGCAGTGCACTTTGGTTTAATACTACTCTGGGGAAGCTGCAGTAGCATTAATTATAGGTGACATCTGGTACTCTCTTTGAGCATATCCTGAATCACCTACAAATAAAAAAATATAATTAATTATTTAAAACATTTTACAGAATTACATACATAAACTCACGCCTGTTTCCCCGAAGGGGTCGGCAGAGGCATATAAAACGCCCACTTTAAGCCATTGTTTTGATCCCCACGTAATAGGTGGTGAGCCTATTGCCGTAACCCTATGCACCCATACCAACTTACAGAACCCAGTTACAGAATTCTTATTTTGAATATGTACAAAATATTACTTGCCGAATAAGTATACAAGGTACTTACCTAGGTACCTAAGTGGCAAATTCAACATAGGCTATTTAACATAAGGCTTTATATTTGCATATATTTCCTTAAAAAAATGCTTAATGACCCGGTAATTTGCCTTAAATTCGGTTTCATGCATAGAAAACGCTTTTTCCATGTAGCGCATCATACGACGTTCGTCTCGTCTTCTATTAAACTCTTTTCACTTAGATTTATTTAAGATATCATGCATTAACACTATCCTTGCCATAATAGAAACTTACTCCAATACTTTGAAAACTATACAATGGATAAAAACTTATAAAATAGGAAAACAATTTACAAAAAGTTACTCTTTCGTTATTGGATTTAACTCAATAAACAAACAATTCTAGCACAATCTTGACGCAATACGCAACTGTCAAAATATGCTCGGGAGTAGCTTTTCAATGCCGATCCCAATCCTATTTAGTTCCTCAAAAAAACACCCAATTTAAAAGCAATTTGGAGCTAGTGTCCTGTTCAAGAGTAGGAATTGTGTCAATTGTTGACAATCCCAATGTCGATAGATCGGAATTAAACTCAAGAGTAAGGCCCCAGCAGTCGCATACGCCATCCACTGGACCACGGAGGCAATCCGTGGTCCAGTGGATAGCGTATGCGTGCATGACAATGTGATAAGAATAATAACGTGCTTGCGAGGATGGTGTAAGCTAAGTTGTGTGCTTCGCTACTGTGCCATGCTGAGTCCTGGATTTTGCTTCTACAAGAAAAGACACAATATAAGAGCCACTAATATTTGTCCGTGTCTACGTACTAGCTATAATACTAATTTATTGGTGATAGTACCTACTTGTCAATTGTTTCGTCATCAGCCTCTAACGGTCGACTGGTGGACTAGGGACTAGACTAATGAATCTTTGAAATAAGGATTTTGCCTACTTTACCACGCTGACCAAACGGGTTCGTATAGGGTTTGTATCAAGTTTTCCATCTTTTACAGTGATGTTATCTGCACAATATTCTCCATCTGTTAGCTCTTACGGCACCCACGGGATGATATGGAGTGGTGGCATTCCGTATGCTTTAGTCATCACCCCAAGTTGAACTGTTTCATAGTCGTAAAATAATCGACATTATATTTCGTGCTGTTAATTTAAAAATTAAACATTGCGATAGCATGGAATTTTTTATTGGAATTTTATCATGTAAAACGGCTCTTTTTTTACAATAAGTGCAGTAATATTAAAGCGGTATTTGTAGGAGACAATAATTTAATTTTTAACTCCGTTAACATTTTAATTTCTCGCGTACAATATCTTTTATTAAATTGAACATTTTCTTTAACATGTGAATGTTATTAAGTCCGTCTTTACATTGTTCATTGGGAATTGAAAATGATGCTTCAAAGCGGTTGCTTAGTGTATTATTTGTGCTCTACAATTAGTCTCGATCTATCGACTCTCACTGCGAAATACCTTTGAGATTTTATCTTACTAGAGTTTAGTCAGACAATCCGCAGTAAGGATAAGAGGTGTGTGTAATAAAGAAATGCTTAGTGGTGGCGAATGAAGGTTCATTAGATGATACGTGGAAACACAAGTGATGTTGTGGTGACTTGTTTATTTTACGCGGTTAAGATAGTTTTTGGTATCTACAAAATTAGAGTTTATGTAAAAACACTACGTACATATTTAAGTTAAATGTGTATAGTTTGGAATATATGTATAGGCAGCGATAGCTTTGAAAGTTGTCACGGACGGCACTTAAATGAGTTATGTGCGTACTAAATAATTGATATTTGCTTGCTAAATGGAGAAATAAAAAACATTGTGAGGATAGCATCCTGGTCTCCTCACCATGTTTTCTGTCCTTACCCTTCTCAACGCCTTAAATGAAATATTTTGATAAAATTTGAACAAGCTTAGTATTATTGAAGCAGGTGTTCATTTAACATACAATCGGCAGAAACTGACATTAACGTAGCAATCTGAGTCAAGTGGTTCAAGAAAAAAATGTCATTCAGAAACTCATACACTTACATAATTATATACAAGTGAAAACTCGTAATCGAGGTGGACTGTAATTTCTGAGCCTGTTTTATTCTCTAGGAGAAATCGTAAGCGTCATCGCGTCGCACCTCTAAGATCTGACTGCTACGAGTCCGTAGCAATCGTAGAAAAAACCTACACTATGCTATAGCCTAACTGTAGATTTAATATCTTTCCAGTGATTGCATTAATAGTATCTGATTTTATTATTACTAGACATTAGTGGCATGTAATGTAACATACAAGAAAAGAAGGTTTATTTTTGTAGCCCAAGGACACCCGGACACGGAAAAACCACTTGTGGATCAAACAAAGTGTATTTTTTGTGTGGGAATAAACCCATGACACGCGACATATTAGTAGTGGCGAGGTCATGTCAGCACAGCTAAAATAACTGGCTAGATACGAGTTAGAACAAAGCAATTAAAACGAAAAATTGTATACTTCTAAACTCTTGAACCAAACAACTCGAAGAAACAGAAAACAGTCACATCAGGAATGCTTAAGGCAAGGAAACAACAACCGTATAATATGGTTAACATTGTTTAAAATTACCAACCACCTGCTTTTTCGTCACAACATTGAAAGGCAAGTTAATTTTGCATAATTAATGCAGTTATACCTAGTCCCAATATTGGTAGTTAGCAAGAATTAAACTATGCGTAGTCGCAAATTGAATCAAATATTTCGGTACATCTGTTTGTGGAGATTTTTTAATAATTTATACACGAATGGGAATATGTTACCTCAGACGGCTCTTTGAAATTTAGATTTGTGATAAATGTCTCAGATTTTGTAGTTAGATTATTATTTTAGGAAAGTATGTTTTGTCTTGCTGCAGTCTATAGAACTGTCGAGTTTTAACTATCATCATCAGACCTGTATATTAACTGTCCCTCTGCTAGGCACGGGCCTCTTCTCACTATGAGAAGGGTAAGGGCATAGTCCATCACGCTGGCCAAGTGCGGTTTGGCAGATTTCACTTGTTGATAAATCAATTTTATTATCCAGATCTTATAGCAACGGTGTGCTTATCTTCAGTACTATAAAGGTACACTTGTGTAGTGTCTAAGCATTATATAATCTAGATTTGCATGAAATATGATTTAATTTCCGAACTGAGCCCACTGAAAGTAATTCCAAAACCCCTTTAACCCTTTCAGACTTATAACGTTCAAATGAAAACTGGTTTTTGAAGCGTAAATGTGGATAATAAATAAGTCGAATTTCAATTTTAATTCGAAAATGAAGATGTAACATATTTATTTTGGCAATAATATCTTGTAAGTAATGAAGCCCTGCTTTATTTTGAGCAAGCATAAATATTTGTTTAACTTTTATGTGTATATTAAAATTTGGTGAAGTTGTAAATTGGTTATTACCAGCTGCATTATTCTAGAACGCTTTGAAAGTTAACAACTTATCAAGTTTTTGATAACAACTTCAATAAATTCATAGGTTCATCGGAGTCATCAGATCAGTATAGGTTTACTGTTATAATCGGAGAATTAAGTAGTAAATGCCAGATTTCAAAAGTGATATTCAAATTGTACATTTATATCTTTTCTTACGTGAGTTATTTTTTAAGATCCACATTAGGCGCGAAGTAGTTCAGATCAATATTAATTTTGTTCTTTTACATTTTTTTTCTCAAAAACAAATTTAATTAATGTATTTTTACATTACAGTCATTTAATAGTTACTGTCTGATAATAAAATACTTGAGCATTACTGCAAAAATTGTAATTATTAATTAGGAAACGTCGTCCAAAGCCAATCCTGATAGGAAGGTCCTGATAGAAAAGCGTTTGAGACTCTTCCCTGATGACGTTCGAGGCCTGCTCACCAAAACTACCACAGTGTCCACTGGCTACATTTAGCTTACTTTACTACTGCAACCTGCCCAGGTTTTTGCTAAGCTAAAATTTACGAATAAAATTATGATTACTTAGTAATCCATGCAATATATTTCATGCAAATAATCCCACGGGATCGTTCCTCATACTATGTACAAGGCTATAAAAATCCAAACTTTGATTCGTTTCGACAGTCAATGTTTACACGGGACACTAAAATGCAGATATATTTTTATAACGCGTTGTATTTCGTTCTCGCAGTATGGAGGCAATAAATTGCATTGGCTTCGAGTTCACTATGATTTCAATAAAAGTACAAGTGTCCGCTGCAGAGAGCACAAAAGTGACTGGCCATCTGCTCCATTTATGTTGATGCATGATGCCGTAGAAGTAATTGAAATGTTGATAGTAAGTGATACTGGTACTTGAAAATGTGTGGACGGAGTTTGAGTGACAATAAACCTACTGTGTTTGGATGCCGGACTCGTCATCGATGTCGTTTATGAAGCAGCCTTTAGGCGCCTTTCTTTCTGATGCTGGTTTCTGACTCGGCACCTTTCGTTCTGAACCGAAGAAACAGACACATTTTATGGACATTTATGTTACGTACGTCTACGCTTTTTTTTGATGAAAGGATGTCATAAGTAGTGTTTTTTTGTCTTTATCGTATCTTGTTTCGTGTATTTTCAGACTGCCTGAAAACCTCCAACATGGTCTAATAATTGGTGTCCGACAGATTTACGTGCCTTCCAAAGCACGGTAGCGCTCTGATGTAAATACCACACGCGGTCACCCATCCAAGTAGCATCCTATGTAAGCGTTGCCAAGCTTTGCTGACCTCCTATGAACGTTAAGGTAAGTCACGTTTGTGCTATAAGCGACTAAAGACGTAAAATGTAAATTCTTTGGCAACCAAATTGTTAATAAATCTATCTATACAGTGTGTTGATAGGCATTTTCTGAATATCTTCAGAGGTGAATATAGTACTATAACTGAATACAAATACATAAAAAAATAACTCACTAAACCTTAAGAACTTGTTTTCGTAATCATACATCCAAAAATTAGATCGGTGTATTGACCTCCGCCGCCGCTCAACTAATCGCCGCGTGCTCGCATTGCAGGTACATAACATACACGATAGGTACGTGTGTACTTACCAGGCAGTCTTATTCTGCACCAGTCAACAGTTCATTCTGACATCGCACACTGTTTGATATACCTAATTTTATTTTAGGTGAATAAGTGTATTGTCTACATTGTATATTAATTTATTATTAAAATATTTTGCAAATGCAGATCAACATATTGTATGAAACAAATAGTTGATGTTAAAGTTAAACTTATATAGCGTAAGTAAAAATGAAAAGCATTCATTGCTCACAGTGCACAGTATGAGTGACATACGGGTGAAATTGTCAAGCTTATAGTCGAATCGAATCGCAAACATAATTTTATTAATTCAAATATTGAACTTGCAAATAGCTTATGATTTTCACCATTCAACTCAAATTGAAATGACGAATAAGAGTTACAAATACTAGCAGCCTATGTTCAAATGTATTTGAAAAATATTTTTCCATCGCATCATATGTGCCGTCAAAGTTGAATTGATTAGTGTTTGAGCGCTGCATTAGTTGGATGCAAGCAATGAAACAATACAAAAAATAATTTTGACTGTAACGTGTAGCAGCTTATAGTTTTTGTCAAATGTGTTCTGTCATTTTTATTTTTGTTTGCCGGTATTGTTATTATCACTACCACAAAGTAAGTACCGAAACAGTCTCAGTATTTTGCATACCAGTGACGTAGAATGCTGATTTTGATCAATATATTTATTTTTACAATGTGAAAAATTAAATGTAGAATTACAAGGAACTAATGAAATTAACTTGAAATTTGACGTACACGTGTTGGTATAGCCAGCTTAAGAGTAAGTATTTGTTTAGTAAGTATTTGCTAATTGTTACATTTCCGTCGAGGTATCTATGTCTATTTATCGCATGTGACGTTAAGAAGAGCATACTGGCAGTTACATCCAACGCGGTCGGTAGTGACAGTATCAGTCGCAAAATGATTATTCCCATCCTAGACGAAATTCTTCCAGTCCTTTGTCACATCCTTAACTTTTCCATTGAGCGTGGCATCTTTCCATCTGACTGGAAAGATGCCCTTATAATTCCTTTACCAAAGAACCCCAAGCCCAGTTCCTTCTCAGATTATCGTCCCATTTCCTTATTACCCTTCCTGTCGAAAGTCCTTGAACGCCTAGTCCACTCACAGCTTACTTCCTTTCTAGGTAAAAATGCACTCCTAAATCCTTATCAATCTGGTTTCCGCCCTGGTCACAGTGCTGTCACTGCTCTTGTCTGCGTAACTGACGGCATACGGCTGGGTATGGATTGTGGAAATCTAACGATTTTGACTTTACTCGACTTTAACAACGCTTTTAGTAACCATCTTTAGTGGATTTTCACATCCTACTGGGCATTTTACGCTCTCTTAACGTATCTTCATGGGCAATTGGCTGGTTTCGTAGTTACGTGTTTGGTCACCGGCAACGTATACACATAGAAGATTCTTATTCCTCGTGGTCTTACACTAATGCCGGTGTGCCGCAGGGTGGCGTGCTATCTCCTTTACTCTTCGCCATATTTATAAACTCCATCTCAGATCAATTACTTTCATCCTACCACCTTTATGCAGATGATTTACAGATTTACACGCAAGCTCCTATAGCTAAGTTAGCAGAAGCCTGTGTTACTATTAACACAGACTTAGCTTGTATCTGCGAATGGACCAAGAGATATGGACTTGTAGTTAACCCCGATAAAACTCAACTAATTTTTATCGGCAGCCTCAAAATGGTATCAAAAATTAACTGGTTTGACCTACCGCGCATCAGATTCAATGGAAAAGATGTTCCTTTTCGCAATATTGTAAAGAACCTGGGCATTTACATTGATGAAACTATGTCCTGGAGATCCCAACTACAAGAAATTAGTCGTAAATTATTTGCATCGGCAGGCTCGTTGCGTAGGTTACGCAACTAAGTCAAAGTCAAAATCAAAATCCTTTATTCATTTGGGTCACAATGTGACGCTTAAGAACTTCAAAATAATAAATTCATAAAAAAACTACTCAAAGACTCTACATTTACATTTACTGCCACGTTTGCAAAGCAAGGGCGTAGAACCATGAGAAAGAACGGGCAATTAAACTCACGGTCACTCTTTTTCATAGCCAGGTTTTGCATAATACACATAATTTACATTTTGTAAGGTGCTGCAACTGTTACACCTTCTATATCACTTGTATATATTTATTGTCCATAATAATAGTCAAGCATAATTCTTAATTTTAATTTTGATGTTTATTTAGGTAGCCTCCTCAGAATAGATATGGTGAAACAGGAGCATCCATTTACATTATATATACCTAATAATGCAGGCAATCCGCGAAAGTGATCAGAACCATTATGGAAATTATGCAGTTAAATATTAAAATGTAATACCAGCCGGCAGGACTGTCATCGACCAGTCATCGCAAGTAGCACCCGTTCACGAGTATGTCGCATGTGCCAGCCATCATCCCTCTCGCCATATTAGAGGGACAGGGATGACCCGACACATGACGCCATCGCTAGAAATGACATTTTAGTGAGCATGACGACAACGGTATACGAACCGGTAGTAAGAAACAATCTATTGGTATACTGACCATGACCGCCAATTATCTCCATTTTGCAGATCGTTATTATTAACATAAATTAGTGGAACGCGTGAAGGAATGCAAATGTAGAAAGAATTATGTGAAGGTGACAAGTGAACAATGATCAGGGATAAATAATGTTAAACTACATTCAACAAATCATAAAAATATCCAAATCCTGCAAAAATCATGTATCATGTGTTGTGTGTGCACCTCCGCTCAACATCTCACTTATCAAAACTATAATTTAACAAATTTATATAACAATTACATTAAACGGTCAGAAAATATAATAATCTTAAGTTAAACAAGCCTAAGCCTATCCCCATGGTGTCTTATCATTTAAAAATTCCTTAATAGTGTAATAACCCCTTTGCAAAAGAACGTTCCTAATTGTCCGTTTGTATTTGTGCATGGGTAAATTCATTATTTCAAGAGGCAATTTGTTGAAAAATCGTATACCAATCCCCGCAAATGAGTTCTGAACTTTATGTAGACGGTAGTTTTCCAACTGCCACTAAAGTTGCACTTGCTCAATCGCTGCTTCTGCCCATTATTGACTATGCTGACGCCAGCTATCTCGATCTCACTGAAGAGCAGCTAGATAAACTTGAGCGTCTCCAAAAATTCTGCATACGATTTATATTTGGACTGCGCTAATATGATCACGTTTCAGATTTTCGCAATAAACTCAAGTGGCTTCAAATTCATCTTCGCATGAATACTCACATTCTAACATTATTAAACAATGTTCTATTTAATCCTAGCACTCCCCGCTATCTTAAAGAACGTTTTGTGTTCGTTCATGTCACACATGTAAAATCCTTAAGGTCGTCTGAGGATCTATATATATATATATATATATATATATATTTAAATCGCGGAAGACTTCTTGCGTCATTTCAAAGTCGAACCTTGTGGCGTCCACCACTGTCAATGAGATTTCAATTGTTATGTGTGCGAATATAGGTACACTTTAGTCATGTGAATTCAATTATCAACAAGAAATTTTGATTAAACACGAAATGAAGATATTCAATTTCAAATAATTCTCGCTGGTTTCTGGCGTCCGTTCATGATGGAAATAATGTCACGCTCTGTATATTTCTGAATATGTTCTATGTGTATTACAGATTATCCTACATCCATCTAAATTTAAGTTTATATCGGATCCGTATATTTTCCTGTATTTAATATACGAGTATGCATTCCATTAATTAATTGACTTCCTACTACATTAGAGGTTATATTGATACTGAATATTTTTTCTGTATATAGTCCATATATTGTGTTGAGAATGCTGCTTCCACCTAAACTGATATATTTATCGATACCGTACACTCTCGTGTTCCAGCCGTCATGACCGTTTCGAATGGTACCTACCATTAGTTGCCATATTTGATCTCACAACTATATACTGAAGAACTGTTGCTCAAGTTTTGTTCTTTTTACATGTAATGTTTTTGTTGAAATCTCACTTCTTTTTGCTAGTGATGGTCTTTATCAAACATCTCTCCTCATGGGGTGTTATTCTACCCTGCACCCCACCATGACCACCATCCGTGAACCTCCATCCGTACCCCATCCTTGCCCCCAACACTGCCCACACCCGTGAACCCCCACCCGTGCCCTCACCCGTAAACCCCCAACCGTGCCCTCACCAGTGAACCACCACCCATGGCCTCACCCGTGTACCCCCACCCTTGGCCTCATCCGTGAACCCATACCCTTGCCCTCTTCCGTGAACCCCAACCTTTGCCCTCCACCCGTGAAACCCTACCCCCCGAGCCCCGACTTATGCACCTCCACCCGTGCTCCTCGCCGGTCCCTTCCCGGTGCCTGCCCGATCCCTACCCTGATCCTACCCTACGAGTACTTCTAGATAGCCAAAAATATTTGAATCTAGTAGGGACATAAACTGAATTCCGAATTCTAAACCGCAAAGTTATCTTGGTGGAGTAATTAATACCTAATCCACGTACTACAAAGGTTCACAAACTTATTTGCGTAGATTCTAAAATATGAAAACTAGACCAAAATTAAAAAGGTACATTTGTTTGAATTTTTCCTAAAGGTTTAAGGTTTTTTTTTTAGGCTTTATTGATAATGATCATCAAAATTACAAGCTTGTACCTATGTCTGCTAGAAATACCTTAGAATTTTATGTAGACCGTTGAGTGAGTGTGACAATCAATAATTTTAAAGTACTAGTTCAATTTGGATGAAACTGTGTAATATATTTTTCATCCCTTCTATTCGAAAAGTGTCGTTTTGTTCCTCTTTAAGTTGGAGCAAAATAGCACTTTTCTGTTAAGCACTTTTTAGCGGGCGGAAAAGTGATTTGAATTTGGAACGTATATATATCATTCATAGAAATCGAACGCAAATTGTATAAATAACTGGCTGGTACGTGTTGGCTGCACGGGCGTGACCCACGCTTTCAAAAAAAGCAGCGTGCGAATTACGACTCTGTTCTCGTAATCAGTAGGTACATACTTTATTGAATTTTGCAAAAATAATATCGATTACGATAATATCGATGCACTACGCACTGCCTGATGTTAAGCAAATATGTTGTCGAGGTTGTAGCACACTAACGCAGAAGATACCTGCCTACCTATTTACTCGAGATTGGATAACCTTCTTCTCGCGTCGGTTTCCTCAATGCTGAGGGTCGTGACCACCCCGTGGAAACAGTCTATTGTGGACCACTTCCTGCCATCTATTCCTATCTGCTATTGAGTGGAGAGCGATCCGCACGACTCTTAACACCACGGTTCACGATACAGTGGTGTTAAGAGTCGTGCGGATCTGGTCGATCCAACGGATTGGGCTTCTGCTTCTCGGTATTATTACTTCCACTTTGTCAGTGATTATTAACTTTTCCAAGTTATCACTGTCTTTCCTCGCAATGTGCCAGAAGTACTTTAGAACTCTGCGCAGGCAGATGGTGGAAAGCCTCGTCTGGATCATGAGCTCCTGTATGATCGATACGTTGGTGCGGTGTGCTGTCCAGGGGATGTCCAGCATCTTCCTCCAACACCACATCTCGAAAGCATCAATGCGATCACGGTCAGCTTTCTTCAAGGTCCATGTCTCTGCGCCATACAAGAATATGGAGAACACCAGAGTGCATACAAGATTGATCTTGGTTTTCAGAGAGATATTCTTGACATATCTTTGACAGCAGTGCCATGGCTCCTTTTGCCATCCCGATCCTTCTTCGAACCTCAGATTCACAAGAACCATTATTACTAATGCTTGAACCCAGGTTTATAAAGCTGTTAAAAGTCTCTAAATTGAGTGACCCAGTGGGCTCAAGCTTGCCTGTGCGATCTATGACCATGATCTTCGTTTTGGACCTGTTTATAGAGAGACCTAGTTCAATGCTGATGCGCTCCATCCTATCCAGTAAGGTGATCATCTCGGCATCATCTGACGCTAGCAAGGCGGTGTCGTTTGCATAACGCAAATTACAGATTTTGCGTCCACCAACGGTGATGCCTCCCTCCCAGCTATCGTAAGTACGCCTCACTATATATTCACCGTTTATATTGAATAGGATGGGTGAAAGGATGCAGCCATGTCAAACTCCTTTTTCAAAACTGAACTTTTTTTCCTCATATAACATTTTTGTTATACAATAGTTTTGTGAGAATTCATTTAGAATACTGTAGTGAAGTTTGGCGACCGCATTATGCCGTTCATATTTTAAGGCTAGAAAGAATTCAAAAAGATTTCTGTGGCACTTGTCGCCCCCGAAGTTCCCAAGAATGGTTTCTTATCAGGATAAACATAAAAAATACAGAATGGAAACACTTGAAAAGAGAAGAAAATATTAAGACCTGGTTTTCTTTTATAAACTTGTCCGCAACAAAATTGACTGAGAAGCCTTGTGTGCATACTCTGGATCAAATTCCTCACTTTTTCATCTGGAATCTCCTCCCAGGCACGTTTTAAAGCGTCAATCAGCTGCTGTTGGTTGTAGACCCCTTGCTCATTCACTCTAACCCTTCGTTTCAATTGGTCCCACAATTGCTCTATTGGATTTAAATCCGGACTGTTAGCTGGCCATGGTAATACCTCAATATGAGACCCTTCTAGGACAGTTTGGGTCGATCGAGCTGTGTGTGCACGGGTATTGTCTTGCTTCAGGATGAATCCAGGCCCCACTTGCTGTGCAAATGGGATCACTTGAGGCCTGATGACATCCTCGATGTAACGTTCTGCAGTTACGGTACCTGCATTTAAAATGGTGAGCTCGGTTTTACCGTGTAAACTAATCCCACCCCAAACCATTACGTTGGGACCACCAAAACGGTCAACTTCGTGGATGCAGGACTCCGTTAACCACTCGCCGCGTGGTCTCCACACCCTAACACGCCGATCATCATTGAAAAATTTTACTTTGCACTCGTCTGTAAAAAGCACCTTGCCCCACTGATTAATTCCCCAGTTCAAATACTGACGGGAGAATCTTAAACGGTTTGCACGTTGGACCCTGGTTAGAGGAATTAGAACAACTCGTCGTCTTGACATTTGCTCGTCTTCGTGCAATCGATTACGTATAGTTTGATCACTGACACGGGTATCCGTTGTCAGCCGTAGGCAGTGTTGCAACTTACGGCCCGTAACTGTACGATCACGACGAGCACTTAGTTGGATGTACCGATCCTCGTGCACCGTTGTTACACAAACTCTACCTGAACCGGGTCTCCTGGCAGCACTGCCGGTCTCTTGGAAGCGATTCCATACATTTTGGACAGCTCTTCAAGAAAATCCCAACTGCAAACCCACGTAACGATGAGAACGTTCTTCTTGAATCATAGTAATGGCTCTGGTTGCCGTAATTGTATCCATGTGCCATGTGTTCGTACTGGTGGCATGATTAACGCGAGATGATATGAATGAATCAATTAAAATTGAAAAGTAAAACTTTTTTCCTAAAATAACCGAGACAAGTTAAGAAGACAATCGAAGAAAAACTTAAGAATAACATATTTTTTTTTTCTTGGAATAACCAATACTTTTCAAATTAGGAACAAGAACACCAGCATAAAAGAGATCAAACACCAAAGAGTTCGTAATATCAATATAATGCTACTTATCAGTCACTTTCAGTTTACTAAAGTGCACTTAAATGTAAGTAAACTACCTAGTGACCCTTAATTTGTTTTAAGTAGTATATATCAACTCGCGTGAACTATTCGAATTTTGTACACGATTAAAATCGGTTGAGTGCCATCTTTGGTGAAAAATAATTAGTCACCGACAACTGACTCACTCACTCCACGATCATCATAACAGGTTAGACGAGTAAAAAATATATAAAGACAACCAGTGGATATGGGCGAGGCATCAAGGGAAGCAACCAGAAAATAATAAGGGATGTATAGGCCGCGCCACACAAGTTGGTAGATGTGAAGTTAGCTACAAGCTGCGCAATATCCAATCCTGACTGAACCTCACATAAAGTTGCGCGTTGATTGGATATTGCACAGCTTGTAGCTTATTTAACATCCGCTAAATTGTGTGGCGCGACTTATAACCATGGTGGCATCAAGGGAAGTAACCAAGGGCAATCAAGGGGCCCAACTAAGGAAGCATCAAGAAGAAAGGAATTGTATCGGCAATACCATTAAGCTTTATTTTTGCCGAGTTATTAAGTACAATATTAAGACAATAATCATAAAATTACAAAATTTTCACGATTCAATCAAGTCAATCAACAACACTAGATACCTATATTGTTGTTGTAAATTTGACCCAAACAAAGAAATAAACTACATACATACATATACTCACGCCTTTTTCCCGTCGGGGTAGGCAGAGACAACGGAACTCCACTTGCTTCAATCCTTACAAACCTCACACGCTTCCTCTACATTCATTACTCTTTTCATACATGCTCGCCGGTTCCGGGTGCTTCGGACCTTGCCGTTTTTCAGAACGTCACCAATTTGGTCAACGAATGTCCTACGAGGTCGGCCGCGACCGGCTTGCCCATACACGTTTCCCTCATACATATATTTGGTGCGTCATACTTTCTTCACTCATTCGCTCCACGTGTCCAAACCATCTCAGCATTCCTTTCTCAATTCTTGTCACAACTTAAACTACTAACTTATAACTGCATTCGGAATTCTATCAATTAGTCTCACCCCACACATACTACGCAGTGATCGCATCTCAACTGCGTTAATTCTGCTTTCATGCTTTTTCTGCCATACCCAACACTCACTGCCATACATCAGCGTGGGCACAAGCACACCATTATGAACCGCCAGTCGCGCCTCTTTCGGCACCATCTGGCCGTTCATAAAGGCGTGCAGCGCTCCATTCACACAGTTTCCCGCAGTCACTCTCCTTTTAATATCTCCTTCACATCTTCCATCTCTTGTAAACATGCTGCCCAAATATACAAATTCTTCAACTTGTTCAACATGCTCCTCTTCAATCGCAATATTACACTCAGTCACACTTTCGTCCTTCTCAAACACCATCACTTTCGTCTTTCTTGCATTTAATTTCATACCCTTCGCTTTAAAGCTCTCGTTCATACAGTCCATCATTTTCTGCAACTCATTCGCCGAGGACGCAAGAATGACTTGATCATCGGCGTACAAGAGGCACTTAGCATGCAATCCTACCATATCGATCCCGCATTCACTTTCTCTTATATCATTCATGCAGCTATCCATGAATAGATTGAACAACCAGGGCGAGGCTGCCCAGCCCTGTCTGACACCTTTGGAGATATCAAACCATTCTGTATAGGCACCGTTAATCCTTACACAGGCTCTAGAACCCCTATACAGAGACTTAAGAGCTCTTACTATAAAATTGTCCACCCCATACGTAGATAGCACCTTCCATAATTCCATTCTATCCACCCTATCATAAGCCTTTTCCAAGTCTATGAACGCGCAATATACCTTCTGGTTTTTTGCCAGACATTTTTCGGTTAGCAGCGCAAGGAAAAGACTTGATCCGTACATCCCATTCCCTTCCGAAATCCCGCTTGCACATCCCATATCTTGTCATTAGTCACATTTACTACTCTGTCAATCAATATTCTGGCATACATTTTCCCTACCACACTGAGAAAGCTGATCCCGCGATAATTATGACATTCCTGCCGCGAACCTTTGCCTTTATAAATTGGGACGAGCACTGCCTTCGTCCAGTCATCTGGCACCTGGCCCTGTATGTAACATAGATTAAAAAGGCGATGCAGCAGGTTTACTATTAGTCCATCGCCAGCCTTCAACATTTCAGTCGTCACCTTATCACACCCAGTAGACTTTCCTGACCTCATACCTTTTAGTGTTTTCATTATTTCATCCACTCCAATTTCATCACTTGGATCCACAGGCATATCAAACGTCTCTTCTAGCTCTATTTCACTCACATCTTTCTCGAATAAGCTCTCAAAATTATTCTTCCAGCACTTTAGTATCATTCTTTCTTCATTCACGACTTCACCTCTTTCGTTCCTAATTACTTTCATTGAAGCATTCATGGTTTTACCCCGCGCTTCTTTCACGAGTTTCCAAAACAATTTTATACTGTCTCGGAAACTTAAGCCGAATTGTCCCTCACATTTCTTCTTTTTCTCGTTCTTCTTCCTCTCTATATATTCCTTAACCTTAGCTTTCACACACCTATATTTGTCCTTCATTTTTTTAACACTATATTAATTCATACCACCACTAGCTCTATTGGTTGCTTCTATTGCTAGGATATCTAGCCATGTCTTTTTCTTTTTCTCAACCATACTTCGAGTTTCATCATCATACCAGTCAGCTTTCTCACATTTCTTACTTCTTCTTTTACTCAAACCGCATACCTCTTCAGCACATTTCACTACGTTGGTTTTAAATACCGACCATACATCACTCACACTTTCCTCGTTAACATCACTCCAGATTTTATCCAGCCGTTCACTCAATTGCTGTTTGTACATCTCATTCACGCGCTGGTCTTTCAATCTTTCCACTTTTATACGTTCTGATTCGGTAGCAGGCTCTTTAGGTCTGTGCCGCCAGCGATTAAGCATACCACCAACTCTTGTTATTACCAGATAGTGATCTGTGCCAATATCTGGTCCACGATATGCCCTAGTGTCCATTACTTTCTTTCTCATTCTTTCATCGACTATCACAAAATCTATCATGCTCCTTAACATGCCATGTCCTTCTTTCTTTCGCCATGTGTACATATTATGTATCAGCTTGTGCTGAAACCACGTATTCATCACAGACAAACCCATCTCCACACATACATCTAACAAGTATACGCCGTTGTCATTCACGCTTTTATCTCCGAACGTCCCAAGTACATTTTCATATCCATCGCGCTTCACTCCAAACTTTGCATTAAAATAAATTCCACTTACGCAATAACACAACCTCTCTCATTTGTTCCCAAAATTCCTCTCTTACCGCCTTATTGTGGGAAGAGTCCGGTGCGTATACACCTATCATAAATAGAGGCGTCAGACCTACTTTCATCCGGACCCACATAAGGCGCGAACTTACACACTCATACCCTCGCATGCATTCTGCCATTCGCTCTGAAAGAATTATACCGACGCCTTTACTACCATGTTCTTCATTGGTAACCCCTGACCATATTTCAGTGAACGGGCCGCGCGTCAGCATTTCTTTCCCCTTGCGTTTAGTCTCATTCACACACAATACATCCAAATTTCTGTCACTCATTAACTCGTAAACATCATCCAGTTTCTCATCTATTCCTCCTCTTACATTCAACGTCGCAAATCGACATTCCGATGTCCACTTTCCGCCCCGACGTGAGCAATTTCGCTTATGGTTTTGGTGATTTCGGCGTGACGTATGGCGAATATCGTCGCTGCTTGCAGCTGTAAGGTTGCTCCCCCCAGAATACGAGGAGCAGCCTCGTCCTGTAGATACAGGGCGAGGAGGGGATTCTCCGGCTCCACCGGTACCCCCCTGGGGTACATTTACAGTATTATTTCCCACAGCCATGATCACGTCGGTAGTTAAACTGTATTAGGTATTTCTATGTATTTGACAGTCAAGTCCCTAACAGCGGGACAGACTTCCGGGTTTACATCGAGTTTTCCTTCTCTAAGACTGGGGACGTCAATGTTTATTATTTTTAGCTGACATTTCGAGCGTCAAAGTACCTTAGTCGCCTTTTACTACACCTCGGTAAGAGTGAGGGAGGGCTATTCTACTCCGCCGGATATCACACGGCATTAAATAAAACAAACAAAACAAATAAACTGGTCAAGCTAAATAAAACCGTAAAAGATGCGTAAAAAAATTTGAGGTAAAAAATTAGGTTTTCTTAGAAATGCACCC
Source organism: Euclidia mi (assembly GCA_944739405.2). Lineage (NCBI taxonomy): Eukaryota > Metazoa > Arthropoda > Insecta > Lepidoptera > Erebidae > Euclidia > Euclidia mi. The sequence goes on along the minus strand of OX123182.2, from coordinate 81,216,506 downwards.
TTTCACTTAAAGAAGGAATGTTGTTACATCGTTTGATAGTTATGTTTATTAATGTCAATTATATGTAAAGCTTTTGTTGATAGCTTTACCTAATTCAGCAAAAAAATGTTTTATTGAAGGAAATACGAGTTACGTAAATATGCTCGATCTAAACTTTAGTCTCATATAAAATATTATACACACAACGTTTGTTAAAATAACAAACGTTATTTTGTTCCTTATCTTATTGTCTATACAAAACAGAAAACAAAATTAAGCAAGGTTGCTCGGATCGTTTGTAAATCAAGTTAGAATGACGGCGTCCGCGCCGAGCGTACAGTGTCAAATTATGTGAGCAAAGTTCGACGGTTTTGTTGAAATCGAAAGCAAGCGAGCGGTTAATAAGTTATTTACTTAAAAATACTCATTTACCTATTACCTATTAATCATTTTAATTGAACTTAATGATACTTGTTACTTGCAAATGAAAGTAGCTTGGCACTTCTTTTCATGTTGCTGGTTATTTTACTTTCACTTCACACCACAAGTGTTTTTGCATCCGTCCCGGCTGGCTAGTCAAAACGGTGTACACAAAATTACGCTGCAGGCCTCTAACAGGTTGCAACTCGCGTGCTAACTCCGCCCCCACACACTAGCCATCTCCGCATTTACGCCGTTTTGTTGGACGCAATTAAATCGCTAATAAGAATCAATAAAAACTTTTTATAATACTGAATAAGAATTACGGAAGCAATATTATCGGCAGATGTAAGTAACCAAAATAATGAATATACGCCATTAATATGCCATCATTGCGTCGTAGCATTATCCCGGTAACATCCGAGGCATAAACAACTTGGAGCCTGGGGTCCGTTAAGCTAGAAATGATACCATGTGGTATCATTTTCCTAATAAAAAAGCGACTTATAACTGGTCTTAACTTAAAGCTAAAGCAAGTCAGGTCATTTAATATAATACTAGCAGATATATAGAACATATCTAATAGTATCTCTATATAGTAAAGTAAGAAGAACCTAATGTTTCCTTTAACGAAAGTTTGGTGAAACTTTAAATTGATTAGATTTTCTGTAGTGTGATTCTTGGTCATTAGGCGGTCCACCGTAACCTTTATAGACTGATAATTGATTTTAGTAGGTTGGCGGTGGCCTTATGCGGCCCATAAAGTCCTTGTTATGTGGCGATTAACATGTACTTGGCAACAAAGCGGTTTGTTTACTTACATACATCTCATCCACATACCACATCCACATGCCTTATTGTTGATTTGCAATACTCTTAAAGAAAAATCTATCAAAAATATCGCGTGAAAAAGTCAAACCTGCGATCAAGGCACAACCATTTTAGTTGGTGTTTGATCATTAACCTTGTGTTTGTAAGCCAACATCACTATACAAGTCTAAATTTGTACAACTTACCTTGTTTGATTAGACTAATCGAGGATATAAAAGCATTCAGCCTTTAAAAGAAAAAAAAAAGTATTCATATAGTATTTCTGATACAATCTTGCTTTAAAAATTCACGACCGCTTCATAGTTCATTAAAACAGGATTGTAAACAAGGCCACAGAATATTTTTGTGGATATTATCGGCAATACATGTACAAGATAGATTGTCAAAGAAGATACAAAGTTTCGTAGAAAAAGGAAAAGTACTTTTTCTTTGTGTATTTGTTGTGGTTGACTTATTTTGTTAGAAAATCGCGTATTGCCCGACCAAGTGGCAATGAAACTTTAATGTCTAGCCTCCTTTTGTGTAGTTAGTCAATTCGTAGTTGATATCGATTACGTACTTTTTCTTTCGGCTTTCTTTCGATTTACTGTGCGGAATATTCTCAATTTTATTCGTGAAAAAACAAGTTGGATACATTTATTACTTAAAAGAAAGTGTAGATAAAAAAAAAAATTGTACGAGAGGTTAAAAGGGATTGGTCTCAATTATTCTAGATGTTGAGAATTCCCTTTCAGTTTTCTTTCTGTTTCTTGAAGGCTTTATTTATAGTATATTTTTATATTGACAAGTTAGTATATATTCCGTGTAAGAACCTAAGTAAACAGGTAGATTATAACATCAATTCCGGTGACCGACGATTTATTAGGCCGCGCTCAGTTTGTTCGCATTATTGAACGAAATCCGCTCGAGCAAACAGGTAAAAACCCTTGCAAGGGATAAGATAGTATAGGGTAGTATAGGTATAGTAAGTAAATAGGTGAGGATATGAAGTATCTTTCACGCACACGGCTTGCCGATTAATCATACGAACACTCGCGTTAAGTTTTTTCTATCTTGTAAGTTGCAATCGCCTAATCCCAAGAGAGTCATATAGGAGATGACAGATGATTATTTTTATAGTCACATCACTATAAAATATCAACCACTTCTACAACCCAGTTTCTGGAAGGAGAAAGCCTAAATGGTGTGCGCTCATAATTACTTTGACGAGTAGGTATAGTAAGTTCCCCCCCGTGGGATCTCCACCTTGTCGTGGTGGGGAGGCTCAGTAACCGTGGGTTTGAGGTACACCCATGGTGAAGCTAAGCGGGATCCCGGGAAGGGACGCTCTACGTGGGCTTACGTGAGGCCTGCGTAGGATGCGTCCGAAGGTGCAGGTGCGGGGGGCTGTTCTGTCTGTCCCTCGCAGTCGGGTGCGGTCGCGGGAGGAGAGGCGTTTCGATGTTGCGTTGCCGCGCGCCCTATCTCCCGTGACCAAATGGGGGCGCACCATCGTTGCGTCGCGGTGGGGCTGCAGAGGAAGAGGAGATGCGGTGTTGCGTTGCCGTCCTCCCTATCCTCTGCGGCCGCTGGGTGTTTTGGCGGCGAAGCCCAACACCTTCTTCCGCCGCCAAGGGGGTTTCGTTCGGGGCCCGCCTGACCATCTGGCGGGCCAATACCCGTCGGGGAGTGGCGAGGAATGCTTCGGTGAAACCCTACCCTCCGACACATGGGTACATGAGGAGCACGGGTTGGTTTTTAGTCAGTAAGAGTCTCACAGTCCCCTTCGTTTTTCTCCCCCAGGGCGGAGGGATTCTATGAGGATTTTCCAACCCGACACCAAAAAAAAAAAGAAGGTATAGTAAGTTAACGAACGCTACAAATTCGTATTTGGGCAGTTCGATGCGCTGTCCGAACGTGCGAAGAAGGTACAAACATTAGTTGCGTCCATCAAGTGATTTTTTGGTCGTCAGTTGCTGAAAAAAGCTGTAAGCGCATGTAGTACCAGATTTATCACTCGCATTTTATCAGCTATTGAATAAAGATGAATCCCTATGATTGCCTCAATATGATTCTTCTAAAATCGTGCTATCGTCAAAGAGTTTTAGTATTTTTTATTTCAAAGTATACATGAAGTAAGTATTCCAACCCACAACAATAAAACCTATAAAGGTTTAAGTTATTAATAATTGACATATGCAGTATAAGGCCTGTACAGAAATTCAACCATAATTTCAACATCCAGCATTATTTTTATATAAAAACTTTAACTATGCTAAAACTTACTTCCTGCATACATACATAACGTTTAACGTCTTACTTTCATGTAAATAGTTTCATAATTTAATAATTAATATTTTGAAGAACATTATTTCCATTTGTGTTTAAAATTTGCTACAACAACTAAATTAACAGCAAAAATAATGTTTCTAAAATTTCTCCAACACGAGATATTTTATAACTTTAAAACAGCTTCAAATATCAATGACAACATAATTACACTACATCTACAGTGGATTAGAATCTTCTATATTGAATTACACTCCTAAAATAATTGACAGCACGTATGGTGGTTTCAGCAGCTTCCGCTGTGCGCGCCTTATTGCACACACAACACTTCGTGTTATTCACAAATTGTTGATCCGAGTCTGGGTGTTCTTAGTGTTCATTGATTCAATGTTTGTAAAGTCACAAAGGCGTGGTCAGTTTAAAAATAAAGATACAATATCTAACTATCCGAGCTAGCTGCTTTTGAGGGCGGCTGGCCAGAGATTGTCCAAAACCGAGATTTATTATTATTATTTATTATTATTTTTATGGAAGTCCAGGGAAGAGGCCTTTGCCCAGCAGTGGGACACTATAGGCTAACATAAAAAAACATAGGCAATTACGAACCTATCGTAAATTTCGCATAAAAGGTATATACGAGTTGTGATGGTCTAAAATGTGTCAACGATCTTTCATATGTAACACCTTAAAATCTCTTTTCCGTTTACATATAGCGGTAGATACTATTGATTCTTATTGAGGTATAATATTCACACATTTCTATCTACATAATATACATAATTACGTATGTAAGGTATATCATACATAACATCGCTTGTTATCATTACGAACGTTTACATTGCATACGCTTACAGGGATAATGACATTGTAGTATTGTGTTTTGGTTACATAAAACGGTTTCCTTTGAATTTGAATAATGAGTACCAATTGATGCAGCCGTAATTATGTTTTAAAAGCCGCTTACATCTCTTTATTCCAATTCTTGTTTAATTAGCTCTTTTTGTGACCCATTGCAAAAACCAGGGGTAGATAATATTATGTCTAAGTCTGAGAAAAAAATATGGAAGACTTTTGCTGTGTGTAACTGTAAAACAAGATACTTTAGCTGTTAAAGGAACCAAGAAATGATAAAATAGTATTTATTTTGTATTTCGTAGTTATTTAATAATAATTTTATAAATAACTAGAGGATGCCCGCAGCATAGAGTAAATTAATTTGTTTGTGCCTGATCTCGTGGGAATTTTAAAGAAATCCCCTCTAAGTGTAATTATGTATGTATATGCTAAGATATTTCAGCTACTTGTGGCCAATAGTTTTGGCTGTGCGTTGTACGTCAGTAACGCAAGAATTGTATAAATACACAGAAGATATAGTTTGTAATATAAAACGTTTCGATGTCTGTTGAACACGCAAAACAAAGTCACTAGAAGACATCAAGACACAGTGAGCACATTCTGCGTAGATAGTAACACCAATAGTTGAAAAATGTTCGGGTACTTTGAGATAACTTTTAAAGTCAAGACAAAGACAAATATTACCTCAGTCTGCCGTGAACATGAATTCTGTAAAGAATTCGAAACGTCGGCTAGTAATAAAAATGTAGTTTCTAGATCATTCGGTTTAAATTAATAACAGTGAAACCAATATAACGCGATAAAATCCGTAAACTGTAGTTTAATTTCAATGTGTAACATTCGCGTAAACCCAAGAAAGTATTATTTAAGTCTTGTTTACGTAATGTGTCGATATCGTAATATTAATGTAATCGTAATGTTAAGTAATAATTCTTTGAAAAATGAATGTTGTGTCACATTTCATATAAAAATTTATTAAATCGATATTAGCTGCTATCGAACGTAAACATCTCTACCGCGTTTCGGTATTGTGTCGAGCGGCTCGTTTGGCAGCAAAATTGCACTATTTTAAAGGCGACATACCCTTTGACAAGAAAAGCCGACAATATTTTAATAGAATTATAAGAATCATAAAGGATACTGCCGCTGAGTGGAGTGTTGCTAGTTTAGGGAATTTTCCCTAATTTCGGGGTAATGTTTCTCGTTAATACTATACTAAGGAAATTAATTGTGATGTTTTAGGATTTTTTTATTATTTTTCCTAGTATGCATGGCAAGTCAGTAATATGTGGTTTCCGAATCGGACAGGGGGTTATGAAACACACTGTATAATGCTTGGGTTACAATTTTAAATTTAAATTTCTAAATTACAGCACACATATATTTTCCTTTATTGAAGAGCATTTAAACACATACAAGCTGTCGTGAAAAATATCAAATTTTGAACAAGTAAAGTTGTACTGATAGCACATTCGTGAGATTGGATTATTCTGCGAAACATAATTATTGGTAGCAGGTATAGAAAACAGTTTGTTGATGCGCACAGATCGCGTTGGCGTTTTAAAGTCAAGCTTTTCAACAAGTTGGCTATCAATTGAGCCATTTATAATCTTGTGCAAGGTGCACAAATCACTCATCCTCCTTTTTTCAAGGCTCATTATTTTTAACAGCTGGAGACGATCACTGTAAGCGTGAATCTTTCGTCTCAGACCAAACTTGGAGCATAAGGCTCTAACAAATCGTCTCTGCACTCAGTTTTGTATATAGGTGACCAAATGCATGAACAGTACTCAATTATACTCCTTCCTAACGAGTTGTAGAGGATCAAGAAAGAGTCAACCTCCTTGAATGGTTTCGGATTCCGTAGGACAAAAGATAGTATACGGTGGGCCCTACTGCAAATATGGTCATATTGAGGTTTAAAGGACATTGCTGAATCAAACATCATACCTACATTCCTCACCACAAGTACACGCTCTAATCTAACACAATTTATATATGGTATGATTAAATTTAGCAGCCTTTTATTTTTAGTGAAGGAGATAATCTGACACTATTTTATGTTAAGGGACATTGAATTTATATTACACCAATGTACTAGACTATCAATGTCAGCTTCAAGTTTTTTACAATTCTCATAATCAGAGACACACGTAAAGATCTTTAAATCGTCTGCATAAGCTAAACATTCACTATTAAATTGAAATAATAAATCATTTACAAATAATAAAAATAAAAGAGGCCCCAAATTGGACCCCTGCGTGACTCCAGATGCGGCCATAAAAGGCACGCATTCATACCCACTGAGTGCAACTAACTGCGTCCTATTTAGTAAGTAATACGATAGCCATCGATGTAAATTGCCATGAATTCCTAAATGCTGTACCTTTGCAAGTAATATAAAATGATTGACACGATCGAACGCCTTGGAAAAATCAGTGTAAATGGAGTCTACCTGCTTTTTATCATTGAACGAGCAGCATAAATAATGTGTGTAACTCAAGAGGTTACTGGGAGTGGACCTGCCGGAAATAAAACCATGTTGTCGGGGACTCAGTTGTTGTTTCAAGTGAGCATATATATGCTTGTAGATGTAACCCTCAAAAATTGTGGCAAACCAGCTGAGTATACAAACTAGTCTAGTAATCTACTTATCATCTAGATTTGTATATAGGTGTTATTTTAGCAATCATCCATAGTTCCGGCATATACCTTCATTTATTGACTTATTGTATATAATGATAAATTACAGCACAATGATAAGGGGTTCTACCAGCGCTGATGAACAAAGTCTAATAAAGATAGGTGGAATCCCGTCAAATCCACTACCCTCATATCGGATTAGAGTGACATGGACTGCCACTTCCAGGTATTGTGCGGATTTCTCCTTTGTCCCAGGAACGATAAGATTAAATTTATTTTATTTATTTAAATATTTAGATCTGTACATATCCATACTGTTGTATTTTATAACGATTGTGAGCAGTCTCAATGCAACTCTTTTGGCCTCTTCATCCCCTTCCATGGTAGAAAATAATTATGTGTATGAGCCAGTGCTAGCACCATAATTTTATGCTCTGCCGTATTTGTCATTGGCAGTAATCCGATACAAATCAAATTGAGGTCGTGGTGTAACTATAAATAAACACATTAACATTGAACTACAGTTTAAGTGGTCAAATATCCTAACTACCATAAAATGAAAGCATCGTCTTTGAAGTCTCATAGTCGCTTACGAATCGCCCGTGTACAAAGGGTTTGAGTTGAGAGATGTCAAGTGTCGATCTAATGACCCTTGACTCAAATTGAACGGGTGCTATTTATCGAAAAACACCACAGCGCCTAGCTGTGACGTTGTCTGTTTTCACTCCTTAAGTGAAGCTGGGAACAGAATATATTGCTACCAAGTGTATTATATCATAATAGAATATTTTCTTTTTGAAGATACCTTCAGGAAAATGCTGTACTATCCAGAATCTAGATACCTAGTTTTTAAGTTGGAAAACTTTATTTACCCCTAAATAAGTAGGAAGCAAAGAGTTTTTAGAAGTCGGTCGTTAAATATGAATAAGTGATAAAGGCTGTCCGTTGTTACGCGGCTGAGGAGTAGGAGCAGTGTGTTTTTAAAAGGGCAGTGCAATCAATCTCAATTTTTCCTTTGTGACGTTAATCGTTTCAGGTTAGTAACGGACGACGTTTGCAAACAAGTGTGAGCTAATAGTTTTCTAAATATTAACCCTTTAATAACGACTTAAATAGTAGCAAGATAAATTATTTAAGGGTTAGTTAGTAAAATTACACTTTCTAATGACAATATCGGCTGCGTTACAAATGTACTGTAATGCAATCGTTACATATAAAAATCAATTTTGTTTTAAACTTTTATCTGGTTAAACTAATAAGCGACATCATTTTTAAACTTATGTAAGGACAAAATAATTTATTTCATTTATAACATAACTTTTTAAAGCATTTCTGTCAGAAAGTACTTACCTAAGTTTTTACGCTTAAGAATTGTATGTATTATGTATAAGAGTAAGAAAAGCAAGGGAAGTTTCCAATTTTGTTCAACATTCTTTTGCCCTTTTTTACCACGAGCAATTTGGATTAAGACTTTCGGTAATGTTGTAAAAATAATGTAATCGGTGGAATGTAAACGGACTTTCGTTCTTTTGTTTATCTGACGTCATGATTAGTAAAGGGTCAGTCACAGTACTAACCTAGCTGTGTATTTTATGGGTCAAAATAAAATAAATATCTAATATAATCTGCTTGGTAATGCTCAACAATTTTGTCACGTTAAGAATAGGAAACATTTTTTTTTGTTTTACATTTGTAATTCAGTCAATTTGGTTTTTTTAAAGATAACTTCCGCATTATACCGCATACAACTAACGGACATAATAAACACCCACACTCGAAACAACAATTTATGGATCACCAAAAGTATTATCCCATTTACGACGCAGTGTAAACCGGCGAGGTGGCCGTTTAAACCACTACGCCAACCGTGTAGTCAATAGAAGATCAATTGAAATCAGATCTGTGCGTTTTTTATACCTGTAAAACATTGATAGCACTATATTTTCTATACTTTTAAATATTAACTGTCCTACTTTGGCAATATGTAGAATACTAAAAGTTTTTTTAAGAAGGATACAAAGTAGACCACTATACATTCATATTTAATAATACTGGTTTCTCCGGCTTTGCCTTGGTTCGGTTTTCAGGATTAAAATATGTCTGAAGGCAAAACCAATACGCTATTCTGAAGCATAACATATACCATTGCAAAATCAGTTAAGTCTTTTTTGCGTTAAAGAGTAAAAACAGTCATATTTATAACAGCAGTAAGATTTCAGATCTCAATCAAGTAAGATATAAGCTACAGACGTAAATCTTCTTTTGCCTGCCCTGTTCCCATATTACTTGGGGTCGGCGCAGAATGTCTTTCTCTTCCATTCTCTCCTATCAGCCGTCATCTGATTATTCACTCCCTTTTCATTCATGTCATCCATCACACAATCCATCCATCTTTTCTTTGGTCTTCCTCTTGCCTTATATCCCTCAACTCTCATATTCATGACTGTCTAGACATAGACATTATATTGAGTGTGTCAGGTAAGTGTGCGGAGCTGAAAGAAACTCGTAGGCCAAAATAATACTTTGAATATATTTCCTTTTTAAATTAAAATTTACAATAATAACTTTTACTTTCAATACGGATGAATTTATACAAAATAAAAATATTGGTCGGTCGCGCTCTGCACGGACCCGGCGTGTGCTTTTATAGCTACTGGAATGGAGGGGAGCCTGGGCGCGGGGTGCGGGGGCCACCGCGCGTCACAGGGCTAGGCGTGAACATCCTCCCCCCTTGAAGGGTCCTCCTTCAACGATTGATCTGGGAACAGAGGGCATAAACGATTTACTGCACGACGAACGATGCCATTTGCGGTCCTTACGTCGGCTACTCTGGCTACTTCATCATTGCCCAAGTGCAAGGGCTCTATTCGTCCAATCTTCCATTTCAAGGGAGGCAAGTTAATATCCTTGACAATGACCATATCTCCAATTTGCAATTTTACATCCGCCTTCCGCCATTTAGTACGATGCTGAAGCTCAGTGACGTAATCGTGTTGCCATCTCATCCAAAAACATTGTCTCATCTGTTCTAATTGTTCGTATCTGTGGAGTCGATTACAATTGATATTTGATAAATCGGGAGAGGGAAGAGCAATCAGGGGTTTTCCGACGAGAAAATGCCCAGGAGTCAGGGGTTGGAGATCATTAGGATCGGATGACATGGGAGATAAAGGTCTGGAATTCAATATGGCTTCTACTTGAACAAATAATGTAGAAAGCTTCTCATATGTCAAATGTCTGTTTCCTAATATTCTTTTTACGTGAAATTTAGCAGACTTTACCCCAGCCTCCCATAAACCTCCAAAATTTGGGGCATATGGTGGTATGAAGGAGAATTTTATACCTTCATCAGAACAAAAAGTATTTATATTTCCCTTATTTATCAATAAAAACTTATTAAGTTCATTACTAGCACCCAAAAAATTTGTCGCATTATCGCAATATATTACATTAGGTTTTGAACGTCGGGAAATAAATCTCCTGAGAGCCAATAAAAATGCTTCGGTACTTAGGTCACTGACAACTTCTAAATGCAGGGCCTTAGTTGTAAAACAAACAAATAAACACATGTAACATTTACTGATTTTGCAACCACGACCCTTTCTATCCGTTATGAGATAAGGACCAGCTAAGTCGACTCCAGAAGTTTCAAAAGGCGTCCCTGGATTCAAACGCTGCATAGGGAGATTCCCCATGATAGGAGTGATTGACTTAAACCTAAATCGCTTACAAACTATGCAACTATTAGCTACGCTCCTAGCTATTTTTCGAGCATTAATAATCCAGTAATTTTTGCGAACAGCTGATACCATTAGTTGGCATCCGCCGTGAAATAACTTAATATGCTCGTTTTCAAAAATAAGCCTTGATAATCGATGACTGGAATCTAACAGAATGGGATGCTTTTTATCGTAGGGAAGAGGTGAATTACGAATACGACCTCCTACACGCATTACTTTAAGTTCAGAATCCAAAAACGGGCTCAAAGATAATAATTTGCTTTTATTACTTAAAGGCTTATTCGTTAACAACTGATGATACTCTTTACTGAATGAATCCAGCTGCGATAATTTAACTAAACAAAGCATGCTATCATTTAATTCATCAACCGTCAAATAGCTATACGTAAGTCTATTATCACGATCCTTTATTTTACAATTCTTTACAAACCTAAGGACGAAGGCCATTGTATTTTGCAACCTCTTTAGCTTAGAATAACGTTCAAATTCAATTAACGTATTCTTACTGTTTACATTTGCTACTAAGGTGCCTACAAGTTTCACTTCTGGTAATTGAACATTATTTAATTTATTCTTATCTACACTCGGCCAATCATACTCTGATGATGATAAAAAGGATGGCCCACTCCACCATAATTTCTTGACTGAATCGTTCAATACGGACGGCGATGTGTAAAATGGCATCTTTACACAAAACCTACCGTCACTCATTCTAAACGTATTTTCTACAAAATGTTTCTCACAAAATTCTTCATCAGTGCTATACGGTTTTTCATTTATATTCAATACTTCTTCAACTTTCCAAAATTTCTCTAATTGTTCACTAATACTTCTAGTTAAATTACATTTTACATCATAACATGGAGCAGTTCTACTATACACTGGACCAGTGACGAGCCAACCTAACTTTGAACTCTGCAGTGTGGGTAGACCCTTATCTAACTTTACTTGTTGGCCGGTCACTAAATCCCAAAACAAATCTGCTCCTATTAATAAATCTACTTCGGCAGGTTCATAAAATCTGCTATCCGCCAAATTCACGAATATATCACCCGGAATATTCAATTCATTTACATTTACCTTTACATTTGGCAACTTATTCGTAATTTTTGGCAAGATCATGCAGTTAACTTCTACCAAAAACTCGCTATGCATTGAGTTTATTAACAGCTTACAACTGTTCGCTACTTGTATTTTACTATTACCTATACCATAAATATTTAAACTTTGATCAGTTCCTGTACAAGCCAACCCTAACTTATTACATAAATCTACAGTTATTATCAATAACTGACTACCAGAATCTAACAATGCGCGAGCCACATAATACTTATTTTCAATTTTGCTAAATACTTTAACTAGCGCGGTAGAAAGAAGGACTCGCCTAGTTGCTACAGTCGGTAGCGAAACCGGTTTGGCGGCGAGCTGCATCGCCGCGGCCGGTGCGAACTCGTGAGGCGTAGTGATCGACTTGGCGGGTATTGAAGTCGTTGCCGGTTCGATTGTCGCCTGATGCACACCGCTGTTCGAATTTACATTGATATCTGCGGTTTGAAGCTTATTTCTATGCAACAGAGAATTATGTTTATACTTGCATATTTGACAGCCAGGTGATTTACAATTATAGGCTTGATGACCCGGTTTAAAACAATTAAGACACAATTTATTTTTTGAAACAACTTCGTTTCTGTCTGCCATACTCATAGAAATAAACTTCGGGCACTGAAACAAGCGATGATCTTGATTACAAACGACACAATTCAAAGGACGATTACTGTTTATTTGAGCAGACGCAATCAAGTTCGCGGTCTTTTCATTTTTACTATTTAAATTTAATTTACTGGACCTGCTCGACTCGATTACGTCAGCCCGATCACGTAAAAACCTAAAGAATTCTTGCAGGGTAGGTACATCTCCTAAAGAACTTTTATTTTCTTCCCACTTTCTAGAAGTTACATTATCTAGTTTATTTACGGCTAAATAAATTATTATGGTATCCCAATGTTCTACAGGTTGTTCTAAAGTCTTTAAACGTCTTAAATTCTTAGTAATATTGTCAATCAAAAAGCGCAATGATTTTTCAGACTCCTTTGTAACACTTTCCATATTAAATAATGCTTTCATATGATTACTTATTAAAAGTCTTTTATTATTAAATCGTTGACACAGTAAGTCATACGCAAGGACATAATTATCTGAGCAAAAGGATAATGAGTTAATTATTAATGCCGCGCTACCCTCCAATGATGACCGCAGATAATGGAATTTATTAATTGTATCAATCTTTTCGTTTTTATGAATAAGCGAATCGTATGTATCTCTGTACTCTAACCATTTGCTATACGTGCCATCAAAGGTGGGTAACTTAATGGTGGGTAATTTTATAGAACAATTAAATCCATCTGCACTTTCGAAACTTCCAGATTGTCTAAAGGATTGATGTACTATACTTTTTCGTTTAGCATTAGCTTCTAAATTTTCTAAAATGCATTGACCTTGAGAAATCAAAGAGTAAAATTGATTCTCGATCTCGGATCGAATTTTCATTTGTTCGTCCGGATCTTCCGATTCAATTTCAATCTCAGACTGTAAATCGTCAAAAGTTGAAAAACATGCTTCTAATTTAGTCAACCTTAATCTTAGCTCTGAAATTTGCTGATCGGATAGGTTTTCTAGACCGTTAATATCCTCTAAATACGATTTAAAAATTGTCAATCTGCCTTTTATGTAACTGCGCCCTTTTATTGGCTCTGCACTTTTTCTGGTAGCCAACGACATTTTATATATACCTTCTTTACTTAAATTTTTATTTATAAAAGATTATGGATTGGCGGCGCGACCGATCAATAATTTTAAAATACGACAAATTTGACGTTGTGTACTAAAATAACGAATCCCCAGGATTTAACAAAAATACACCAGAATATCCGAAACTTTACCACAAAATTGTTCAAATATCGGCACAAGGAAAACGAAGTAGGTAGGCAGGAAAAAAAGGAATGGGCTCACCAATTTGCTTGTAACTTTCCCTTTTGGTTAACTCTCTCTTCCCTGTATCCTTAATCTCCTTATTTCCTTGGTCAGTGCTTCAATTTGTTCCTTTTTTGGTTTCTTCAAATCCTGGTCACGGCACCAGCTTATCTAGACACAGACATTATATTGAGTGTGTCAGGCAAGTGTGCGGAGCTGAAAGAAACTCGTAGGCCAAAATAATACTTTGAATATATTTCCTTTTTAAATTAAAATTTACAATAATAACTTTTACTTTCAATACGGATGAATTTATACAAAATAAAAATATTGGTCGGTCGCGCTCTGCACGCACCCGGCGTGTGCTTTTATAGCTACTGGAATGGAGGGGAGCCTGGGCACGGGGTGCGGGGGCCACCGCGCGTCACAGGGCTAGGCGTGAACAATGACCTTTCTAGTCATATGCTTTTCATCCCTCCTCATCACATGCCCATACCACGATAGACGATTTCCTTTCAGCTTTTCTTGCACCGGTGCAACTTTCAAACTTCCCCTAATATACTCATTTCTAATTTTATCCATCCTTGTTACCCCACACATCCATCTCAACATCCTCATCTCGGCTTCATGCAACCTTCTTTCATCCGTCTTCTTAACGGCCCAGCTTTCCGATTCAGACCCAAATATAAAGCATAATTTGTGTTTATCACAATTGTTTTCCGAAGGCTGTTCAAACTCGCATCACATACGTGATCACTAACTCTACTACGTTATTAACGAAATATATTGACACTCATGTAATACTCGAACATACTACAAGATAATAATTCAAGAAGATTGAGTTAATAAGGAATCAAAGAAATGCTTCCAACGTACGATTACACAATATTTTCTTCCAACGATGCGCAATACAAGGCATATAACGCTACAATAACAATTCCATAACATCAAAACCAGATACTTATCAAAGCAACAGAATAGAAAGATAAGCCTCGGCTGGGTTAAATGTGTTCAAAAACGGGAAATCGCATGCTAATCCAACTGCCAGTTGCATGCTCTGCATTGGACGTAACAATTTCATTAAGCCAATCGCATTGGGTATCTTTTGGCATCGCAAAATGGTTTTTATAACACATGCACATAATATTACGTACCTACAATATAAATTAACGTACCAGAGGCACAATAGGATTATTACATTTAGAACAATTAGAACGTTAGGATCTAAAATATAAATTTTTATTGATATAGGTTCCATGCCATGAACATGTCAGGAAGCTGAATGCTCTGAAAATAAGCCAATTAAAAGCTATTTCACATTTTGTCAACAGTCAAGTAGGAGCTATTAGTCTGCTCATTGTGTACGCTTCTTAAAGTTCTTCGAAAATGTAACAGAGAGACGCTCCGGCAGAAAAGTATGAATGAATCACTTCAAGCGCTTCGAGATTTCAAAATGACTAAAGTTTAAGCTGCATTCACAAACAGTGAGCTTAAGAATAGCTTCAGATTCTCACAGACACCTATAGTAATTTATCAGTCAGTTTAGTTTAAGTACGTACCTATGTTTGTTTTCGTAGATTTCACCTAGGTACGGAGTGTGTTAAAAGGATTTCCAATATTGAAAAGTGGAAATCGTATAAAAGAAGTTTTATTGTAATTGTGAGTTCTATCTAGAATATAAATGATAGACAGATTCATACTACTATAATAGGATTCTGGAGAGGCAGATGGAGAGAATCTTACACTACTGAAACGAGTCTATTGCCAAGTATCAGGCGTGTTATTGTCATTATATACAATACAAAATAAAGCCTTTCGTAGTCAACAGCTGAAAATAAGCCTCTCCTAATTTTCGATATAATAGCATTGTGAATATATAGTAGGATTTGTCTACTATATCACGCTGGCCAGATGTATACGTTGGAATAGCGTTTGATGCCGAGTTTCCCTCTTTTCAGACGTAAATACTATTGAGTTCCCGAATATACAATTTCCTTCGTGTATTTTCCTTAGTCGCCTGGTACGCCAACCACAGGATGAAATAGGGTAGTCTCCACACGGAATATGATCAATGCATGATAAATATAGAGACTTATGGAGAATCGAGGTGTGGTGCCTTTTCGGATTCTCTCACTAGGCTAAGTTAGCTTTTGCCTGGCAGACAGCGGTGCTATACTTGAATTACTTATATCTTGCTTCACATATTTATATCGCTTTACTTTAAAATAATTTCGGAATTGTTATCTTCTCAAAAATCAAAAATACGTCTGCGCTTTACCCAGCCATTTACTTTATCCTTCAGAACGCATAATAGACAGAATGACTAGGAACAGTATACTCGTGCATCTAAAAAAACATTCACGGAGACCGATAGCAAATCACATTTCAGTGCAAGCAAGTCATATTATGGTAAGATGTAAGCATAAATTATGCGGTGACGCCTAGATATCACTATCTATCCTCGAGTACAACCGATAAGGTAAATTATATCTTCCATGACATTCTGTATGCGCAGAAAAAAGTTCTCTCTTCATAATTTGGGTGGGTTCATTCTCTGAGTACTGTTTGAGTGACGTGGATATGAAGATTAGATTAAACGCACGCCCTCCAAGCCTTCAAATCAACGGTTCTTTGAAAACACAGGTAATAAGGAAAGAAAAAATTGAGTAGGTACCTAGTGAAAATAGGGCAGGCAGGCTTTATTAAGTTACTTTTGTGAAGATGTGTGTATTGTTAATGAAAAATCATTCTTTGCTCGTTTTTCGTTTTGTCGATGGGCATATGACAGAAGTAAGAACTTACGGATTACCATTTTGATTTTTTATAAACGACCTTATCTTATTTTTTATTATAGAATCAGCTAATTTATTTTTGTAACATTAATTAAATCGTGCTATTATAATAATTTCTATGGTCATATTGTTGCCATTATGCGAGTGATGAATAATATTATGTTTGTAATTGGAATTAGATTTAAAACTAAAATTATTTGTTTTCGGTAAGCGAAAGTACAGAAAATATTTACGAAACTATGATGAAAAGCTGTTGCCAAAATAATAAAAAACCAAGAAAAGTACGGCACTGACGCTTGTTTTGCGGAGAGTTTTAAAAATAAACCAAACACCGACTATTCCTGGTAGGATAGTCCAAATATTACGTAGACAATGGTAGATCTCGTTGGTACTGAATTTATACCTTCCTATTTTAACTTTATTATAAGTAGGTACTCTCGCAAGGCAGAGGAGAAGATTGATATTATACGTAATAAAGAAAAAGTCTTATATAAAGACATCAAGATAAATTTAAATGTATGTATATCAATTTAAAATGTGTAGCAGCAGATAACAGGCGTGTTACCAAACTAATCAATCTTGGACAGACCGGATTGATTCATTTTTACGAACTAAAAGCTATTGGATGACGGTGAATTAATACAACTACTATAAAACAAGAAACGTTTCTCAAAATATATAATCAACCATTTGTTTTAAATTAAACTTAGTTGGTATGTTGAGAAGGCCTATATTTGTATATTATGTTTCTCGTCACATTGGCGTTTTTCGTGTATGCGTATGATAATGGAGAAAAATATCCGGTTCTTTAATGGCTTGCTCGGTGTATAAGTATAATTGTAATGTATTTAAGATTCTGATATCTGTCATATGGAAATGGATATTGTCGAGGCATTAGAAGGAAGGATTCGCTAATAGGGTTCTGGTCTTCGATTACTTTTCTGTCGGGTGAGTGATCATTGCTGCATTGACTCTTACCCGCAAGAAGGCAATGGTATTTTATGACGGTGATCATAACCCATGACGATTCTTCCCAAAAAAGGATGGTGATTTGAATAGATAGTATACAGCATCACTTATTGTGACTGTGAGGTTAGACTACAGTGATAGGTTACGAATAGGGTTGATTGAATAGTTTACGAATAGGTTGACACTGATGTGTCAACCTGCAACAAATTGATTAAAATTTTAGTTATCTTAAGCGATTTTTTATGAAGGCACAAGTTTTTCTGTCATACTTCGTCATGTCGCTACCTCAGGCATCAAGTTAAAAATGTTAATAACGCAGTTCTTTTATAGTATCTAAAGTCTAGCTTACGAGATAAGAGAGACTAAAATTAAAGACAAACATTCTTTTAAATAAAAATTAGTTTCAGTTTTAAGGACAACGCGCTAAAACAGGCAGTTCTTTATTTAAGCACCGCCTCAAAACTTACCTCGATTTTCGACATCCCATTATTATAACAAGCAAAAGTAAGCTCATTGGGGTAAAAATCACCGTGTTTATTACGCGTTCATGACTTGAATTTTTTGGCGAATATTCGCAAGAAGTGAAGACGTTCGACCCAGGCTTGTAAACTGTACAACTCCCCAACTTATCTCATAAAATACACGGAGCTCACGCAGAAGGCTAAAAAATTTCTACCGAAAAAGGTTTTTAGGTCGAACTCGCTGAAACCTTAGATAATAATAAGCTAGTATGAAATTTTGCCAAATTCTGGGGAACTAAACTTCACTTTTTATGTCGGGCCCTCGCGTATTGATAACGGTAGTAGAGCCTTGCTGATTTCAGCATGAATGGGCTGGCTCAATCGGGGAAGTACTACGCTCTCACAGAAAATCGACGTAAATAATAATATCATTTATTCAAGTAACTAGACTCATTTTGTTAGTAATACACAAAGCTTAACCTATGTTAGTAATACACATCACATAAGTACATACAATTCAAATAATTTGAAACGTTCAAGCACTGTTGCACTACATTCCATGTGAGATAGCGCAACAGTGATTAACGTATAAACAATCTAGTCTATCCGCAATGGCTTTCAGAATGCTGCTGGAACTAGATCGTACCCTGCGTACCAGGGATGCACACCGCTTGCGCATTATTGTGAAGAAGCAATCACACCGTGCTTCCGCGAACATCCCCGACGCACTGCAAAAACGTGGCAGTCCCAGCAGCACTCTGAAAGCGTTATTATATTGTATACGGAGGGCATTATAAGCTTTTTGAGTATATTTAGCCCACAGGCTGCATGTGTAGAAGGATGTACAATATGATTTAAAAAGAGTGATTTTGACATTAGTTGAGCATTTTGCAAACTTGCGGGCCACCATGTTCGCTCTCACTGACAATGCCCTCTGCTCCCTCTCCATATCATTATCGTCTTTAAGACTAGGAGTTAGAATATGTCCTAAATATTTAAATAGATAAACCCTTTTTAATGGGTGGCCAGTAAGGAAAACAGGTGGCATTATTTTAGGACTTCTACCCCCTGCCTCAAAAACCATAACCTCGCTTTTCTTAACATTATATACCAGACCGTGACTGTTGGCATACCTTTCGCAAATGTTAACAAGTTTCCTCAGGTCATCTGCATAACTGACATTGTTAAAACAGATATCATCGATGTAACAGCCGACCCTGGCGCCACTGAGCTCACCTATCAACTCGTTTACGTAGAGGTTGAAAAGCGTTGGTGAAGTCAAGCCACCTTGTCTCACCCCGCAATCCACCCCATACGCATTGGACAAAGCTCCTGCCCATCTTACACTGTTGACCTGGTTTCCGTACCAATACTTTAGAACATTGATAACCGCGTTGGTATTTGTGTTTGTTCTAGCTTCCGCCACAAGATGTCATATGAAACCAGGTCAAAAGCTTTCGAAAGGTCGAGAAAACAGCAATACACCGAAGTTTTACGCTTCGCATAGTAGTTGACAGCATGCTTTAAACACAGTATTGCACTTTCCGTTGATAGTCCAGGGCGGAAACCAAATTGGTTATCATGCAATTGGATGTATTTATTTAACTGCGTATTAAGCATGCTGTCAAATACCTTGGCGATAACTGTGGCCAATGATATGGGCCTATAGTTACATTTGTCGGCTAGGTCACCAGTTTTATTTTTAACTATGGGCACAACTAAAGTACGTAACATATCAAGGGGCATATAGCTATGGGTTATAATTATATATATAACAGTACCTAAACTGTTGCGTTTCGTTCGGTGAATGAGACTGCCAGAGGCCCTATCCCCTATTCCTTCTCCCTCATCCCATCCCTTTTCCCGACCTCAATTGGCGGCAACGCATTTGTGACTCATGTGTTGCTTGTGTCCATGGGCGGCGGTAATTGCTTACCATCAGGCGATCCGTCGGCTCGTTTGCCGCCTAATACTATAAAAAAAAGAATAAATAAAAAAATACATGATTGGAACGAATGGAACGTAATCGAATAATAATTTCTGAGGATTGTGCACTTAGGTTTAGGTTCTTTGCCAAAATGGTCAAGACAATGATTAGGGCATAAAAGAGTCTGGGTTACGTTTGGATAACCATGTAGTATAATACTTTATCAAATTATTTTTATCAAGTATTGCCTTTCTGCGTATTTCTACAGACTTTTGTACGCTATGAATTATGATTAGTCGCTAGATTTCAGTAATGTTTAATAATGTTAGATATTATTTGAAAAGACTGACTTATATTATGCCACTGCTGACTTCTCATGTATAATGCGTTTGAAGCTTCGAACTAATGTTCGGTGTTTTACATCAAATTTAGGCAATTTATACATACATACATACATAGACTCACGCCTGTTTCCCCGAAGGGGTAGGCAGAGGCATATTAAACGCCCACTTTTCGCCAGTGTTTTGATCCCACGTAATAGGTGGCTATTGCCGCTTATCGGGATATTTTGTTTTTGCTTTTGGCGCAGGCTTAGCCGCGAGGCTAAGGCTTATTGTCGACCGATGACTAGATGGGGCGCCCAAAATAAAACAAAATTTTATGTGACAATGCCGTATGAAGGCTTTCTATTTTGGCACATAAAATGAATGTGTCAATGCCGTATGAAGGCTTTCCGTTTGACACATCCCACTTCTGACACCAAATTCTTAGTAGGCCGACCCCGTTCGTCTTTTAAAAACAAACTCACAAATTAATTTCAAGTCTTTTATTACCTTGACACACACACTACACTATACTGAACGCCTATATTTAGGTTTCTCAACCGTTCACCATCGCGTCCCAGGCCCAACTGGCTCTTAATAATATAATTGTAATAAAGAAATGCATAAATGCTGATTTAGAGCTTCTAGAATAAAATGGAAAATACGCGATGCAGTGAAATTGTTGACTAGGCTTTCCATACGTAGTAATATGGGATATAACAGTACGACTAATCGGCAAGCAGTGTGCGTGAAAGATACTTCATATCCTCACCTACGCTATCTACTTACTATATGCTACCCTACCTTATCCCTTGCAAGGGTTTTGACCTGTTTGTTCGAGCGGATTTCGTACAATAACGCGAATAAAATGAGCGCGGCCTAATAAATCGTCGGTCGCCGGAATCGATGTTATAATCTGCATGTGTACTTAGTTTCTTAGGCGGACTGTATACTAGCTTGTCAATATAAAAATATACTGTAAATAAAGCCTTCAATAAACTGAAAGAAAACTGAAAGGGAATTGTCAATATTTGTGTAACTTTCTTTAACGAAATAAATATATTATTATATTAAAAATATATTATTATTAATATATTTTTTATATAATTTCAGTCATGCGCGCGCACGCATAATCGATGGACGTGCTAATTGCGAGTTTAAAAACAAAGTACGATGGCGCAGTCGCGAGTGTTAAAGTGTTCAATTTGCAACATTGTCATAAACGAAATACTTTCTTTCGTGTGTAATAAGATCGATGTTATGGACAAAGAGGGTATAAGTCGCATCTGTGTTACTGCGTTTACTGAATAAGACATAAGTAAGGGAAAGGAATTTTTATTTGACTCGGTTTCTACAACAAAACGTAAGATCCAAAGGAAACGGGATGGAAAAATGAAGCGTGATATATTGCATGCATGCATTGCATAGACTCACGCCTGTTTCCCCGAAGGGGTAGGCAGAGGCATATTAAACGCCCACTTTTCGCGAGTGTTTTGATCCCACGTAATAGGTGGCGAGCCTATTGCCGCTTATCGGGATATTTTGTTTGCCAGAGCCTCGTCCGTTGATCGGCAGGTGCACCACTTGCAGGTGAGGTTGGCTTGGGACTCTAAGTACTTGGTGGGAACCCTATGCACCCAACCTATGCAATTTATATGTTTTTGAAAAGCATACTTAAATAGATCTTAAGTTGACGAGTAAATATCACACTTACTATATTTCTTTATACTAATACTGGCTATGTTAATAAAAATATAATAATCAATTAAAGGATTTTATAAACAAATCAAATTTGGGTGAAGGTCCAGTTGGTAGACCAGTGCTCAGGCGATGTAAACTTATGATCTCTGCCACACTGAAATGATAAGAAAGCACGATGCCAGTAACTTTAGTATAATTGCTTAAAGTATAATCTGTTAGGTCTTTTTAATAGAATATCACTTCACTGAACAATTAATGTTATTGAAAGTAATAGAGCAATCATTAAATTGATGAGACTTTTCTGAAGATAATACAAGAAGATAATTTTTAAGCGCATATTATTAGGAAAATTATATTATTATACCAATAATAATCTCAAAAATAATCCAAAATATACCGCATAGCATTATCGAGAAATATCGTTATCTAGAATTTTCGAGTAAATGAAGAAGACGCTAACGTAGTTAGTATGTACTTAGAGTTAACTTGGCTTTCCGATAGATTCAGTGTAATTAATAATGCATCAGTTTATCGAATAAATGTGAATACACACTGCACATACTACGAGGCGTTTCATTTACGTACTTACTGTTGTTTTTGATACAAACATAGTATGCAAATTATCTATAAATAATAGTTCTTTTCTCAACATTAGACATACAAATTCATTAATTGTATATCATAAACAGGCACCAGACGTCATACCAATTATTTAACTACATATCACTTCTTGGACTTAACATATATATATTGGAGATATATCAAAAGTTACAGATACATTGATCCTGTTTTTAAATGTCCATATGAGTGAAATTTTCAACGTATTTTTGGTATTATAATGCAAATAATCTAAGACATAGGACACAGATGAGAAATGTTCTTCAGCAACGAATCAAAGCAACGAATGATAATAAATTATTCAAAAAAGTTGAAGCTGTCACACATCAGTAAAAAAAATTGGTTTCTTTTCAGTCAGCCGACTATACGCAATCAATCTAAAATACCACATAGTTGGTATTCTAGATAGAAGAAGAGGAGTAAGTGGAGCTACGAGCCACCTATTATGTCTTCGGTCTACGGTGGAATATTTTATGCGATGACGTATTAGTATTAGAACTATAGTAGATAATGGGTTCTATAGTTTGGCAAGTTTGTACTACTCACTTTCCTTTAAATTAAGAGTTTTTTTTAATTTATTATTATTCACTTTATTTATTACATTTCTCGTAGTTAATTTTATAATAATAAACTACATTAAAAAAAAGTTAAAAAATATAAAAGGGACCACGGAGACCCACCGGTGTCGGGTACAGGGACCAAACCACCGGTGGTTAGGGCCTCAGAGACAGGAACTTCCTTACGATGCGTGCCGTGTCGAGAAGAACTGCCTTCTGCATCAAGGACTGGATCCAGCTGCCGAGCGCGAGCCTCGTTAGGTGTTGATCGAGACTCTTGGGGATTAGCCCATTTACCGACACGACTATCGGCACAATGATCGCCGAATCCACATCCTACATGTCAACAATCTCGTGAGCTAGGTCAAAATATTTAATCTCCTTCTCTTTTTCTGCCTTCACGAGATTGCCGTCATGCGGTATGGTGATATCGATTATCATTGCGAGTCGCTCTGCTCGGTCTATCACTACAATATCAGGCTTATTGGCTACAATAGTCCTGTCTGTAATGATAGACCGATCCCAGTACAACAATGCACGACCATTCTCGAGAACTGGGTCGGGCACATATTTGTAGTACGGTACCTCTGAACCAACGAGAATATATTTAAGGGCTAGTTGCTGATGGATTATTCTGGCCACTTGGTTGTGTCTGTGCAAATACTTACCGTTGGCAAGACTCGAACAGCCGGACACTATATGCCTGAGCGATTCCCCGGGTTGGTGACACGCCCGACATATGTCAACCGTCCCAGAATATACTTCCGGTAGTTGTTTGTCATGACAACTTCGTCCATAATTGCAAAGACAAAACCATCGGTTTCTCCAAAGAGATCACCGAATCGCAGCCAGGAGATAGAAGCTTTAAAATTTACATCGGGCCCATGTAAGGCCCGGTAGAATCGTCCATGCAGCTCCTTGCCCCTCCATACCTCTCGTCAGTCCTCAGTACTAAGTACTGCAGGTTCGTGCCAGTTTTCTTTAGCCAGAGCGAGCGGAGTAAGCCCGGTATCAATTGTGACTACATCGCGATGCATATCCACATTCATCTGCAGAAAATAATCTCTGAGGTTGCACACCTCGCGATTGTGGAGGGTCTTAGCACATAAAAGGCCTCGACCCCCACATTTCCGCGGGATGTAAAGCCTCATTACCGATGAACGTGGATGATGCATACGAGATGCAGTCAGCATTGTACGGACTTTTCTATCCAGGGCATCTAGTTCAGTCTGGGTCCACCTGAGTATGCCGAAGGAATACATTAGGACTGGCATGGCCCATCTGTTGCAGGCCCACACCTTGTTGCCGCCTGATAAAAGACTGTTATGTACTTTTCTCAGGCGGCCAAAAAACCGAGCCTGCAACGTCTGTTTCAAGTCAGTCTCAGAAATATTCAAAGACTGCGACATACCGAGGTATTTGTAGGTCTCAGTTGGGGAGAGGGATCTAAGTTGTATGGAATCTGAGATTTGTATCCCTGCAGATTCCATAATCCTGCCTCTCTTCACATGCATGACCGCATATTTATCCACACCAAATCCCATCCTGATTGAATTACTAAAGCTGTGTGGTTGACGGCATAGAATACAAGTGTCACCACCCCCTATCTTCCCGTGGGTGTCGTAAGAGGCGACTAAGGGATAACACGATGCAAATACCATCTTTGCGTAGAGACGGAACACTCGACATCAAACCCTACACGACTGCCTCGTTGGTCTCGCGGCATAAATGTGCGCGTGGGATCGGGAGGTCCCGGGTTCGATTCCTGGGTCAGGCAGTGTTATTGGGTTTTTCTGTCACGAAATTCTCAGTAGCAACACGGAGTCTGGAAATGTGCCCGGTACGGCAATAGGCTCGCCCCTTATTACGTGGGACTAAAGTATATCTGGCGAAAAGTGGGTATAGAAATACACCTCTGCCTACCCCTTAGGGGATAAAAGGCGTGACGATATGTATGTATATGTATGAATTACTAAAGGTTTCGGTTACCTTAAGTAATGCAGTCAGTTGGAATTTGTTGGGGGCAAATAATTTCAGGTCATCCATGAAAAGGAGGAGAGATGTAACATCACCTCCTCTCCTCAACAGATAGCATAGCCCTGAAGCCTCTAATAAGGTACTTAGGGGATTCAGGGCCAGGAAAAACCACAGAGGACTCAGGCTGTCGCCCTAGAATATACCTCGCTCGATCATTATGGAAGCATCGCAACCCAAGGACGATCGACACGTTGGATAGCGCAATACGGTCCTCCATTGCCTCATACACGCCGTTAAGAAGGTGCATAGAGTTGTATCTACTTTGTACAACTCTAGCACCCTCAAAAGCCTATAATTCTTGGGGTCCGTGGTACTACCAGACTTATAAAGTAGGTGTGGAACGCCGGATGTTACAAAATCAGGCAGCGACCCTGATTCGAGATGCTAAGCAAGCATGAAATCGAGATGCTAAGCAAGCATGTGAACTTCGGAGCCATTCAAGCCAATTTTTTTTATTATTATTAAACACTTTTTTGTACACCAGCAAATAAATAATATTACAATAAATTTAATTGTAAACTTTATAACTAGTGGTACAAGGGCGGCCTTATCGCACATTGCGATTTCTTCCAGGCAACCTAGTTTGGAAATAATTATTTAAATAAAAGTAAAATAGTGGGTAATGGCGTACCTTGTGGAAAAGAGCGAAAGCAAAATAAAGTAGAAAAAGATAAAGTTGTGTGAAAACTGTACTAATAAATACATAATTAATAAAAATAATACATTATATAAAATAAATAATAATAAAATAAATATAATTATATATATGTATGACACACTGTATATATATATATATATATATATATCACGGCCACAAGGAACCCTTATAGTTTCGTCATGTCCGTCCGTCTGTCCGTCCGCAGTCTAGCTCAAAGACACCTGGTGCTAGAAAGCTGATTTCCTTAGTATAGTATTAACGAGAAACATTACCCCGAAATTAGGGAAAATTCCCTAAACTAGCAACACTCCACTCAGCGGCGGTATCCTTTATGATTCTATTAATTCTATTAAAATCCCGACTAATTTTAATATATACACAAACAATACATGCATAAATAAATACATAAACTGAACTATATAATTATGTGTGTATAACAGTCATGATGAATCTGCCATATAATGCTGAGTGACGAGTTTTTTAAGAAAAAATATTTTTCAAAGAAAATCGTTGAATGAGTAGGAACTTTCAGTTTTAGATTTTCTGATGATCGTAAGCACTTAGGATGTGTATTATATAAATATTCAAACCGATTTTTGAGATACAATGGAAAGAAAGAATTAAAAAGAATATTAAAAAGAAGACAAAGAATGGGAGTATTCCGTCGAAGGCGGATTGGTAGCCACTTGAGCTTGTTGCGAAATT
Organism: Euclidia mi; assembly: GCA_944739405.2. NCBI lineage: Eukaryota > Metazoa > Arthropoda > Insecta > Lepidoptera > Erebidae > Euclidia > Euclidia mi. Next base: position 81,190,052 of record OX123182.2, on the reverse strand, counting down.
CAGTGATGTGATCATATTTACGTAAACCGTATATGAATCTTATGCAGAAGTTTTGAAGTCCCTCAAGTTTATCTAGCTGGTCCTCATTGAGATCTAGATAGCTGGCATCGGCATAATCAAGAATAGGAAGAAGGATAGATGGCACCAGTGCAATTTTAGTGGATATCGGCAGGAAGTTACGCAATCTTCTCAATGACGCTGAGGCAGCGTAGAGTCGTCGACTAACATTTTGCAACTGCACAGTCCAAGACAGCGTTTTGTCAATGTATATCCCCAGATTCTTCACATCATTACTGATAGGAATTACAACACCAAAAGACACATGAGGAAGCATTGACCATTGAACTTGTCATCAATCTAGAACTGCCTATAATAGTAACCTGGGTTTTAGCAGGATTAATCTTTAGTCCATATCTATTAGTCCATTGTGATATTTTTGCTAAGTCATTATTAATAATGAAGATTGCTGACGACAAGTTTTCAACCTTCGCTTGAGAGTAAATTTGCAAATCGTTTGCATATAGGTGGTAGGAAGAAGATATATAATTAGAGATTGAATTAATAAAAATTGAGAAAAGTAAAGGAGAGAAAACGCCGCCCTGAGGCACACTTGCAGCATTGTCGCACCAAGGAGAAAAAGTATCATCCAGTTGGATGCGCTGCCGGCGTCTATTATTTATAGTCTCACGCCTGTATCCCCGAAGGGGTAGGCAGAGGTGTTAATATTACACCCACATTTTGCCATGAATTCTAGGTCCCACGTAATAGGGGGCGAGCCTATTGACGTTACCGGGTACATCACCAGACTCCGGGCTGCTACTGCGGAAAAACCCAGTAACACCGACCTCCGATCACCAGTCGCATACGCTATCCTCTGGACCACGGAGGTAGTGAATTAAGAGTTAGGTAATATTCACCAAAATTTACTAAATTCAAACTGTTAGTAAGTACGCAGTGGTTAATTAACTATAACACTGCACCATAAAAAATGAAAAAGGGTTAGCTGATTAGTTCCTTGGATTGAAATACTGGGTTAAAAATTACTACTACTACTGGCAGACTTATATTATTTTAACTCTATTTAGGCCATAAACATTCGCGAGATGATTATGTAAACCACAACACCGCCTTCGCAATATAACATAATTATGTATAAGTATTGTTGAACATCACCTGTACATGTTTAAAAGAGTCCTCTTTTTAACCGTATACTATCAGCAGTTTTTAGGGTTCCGTAGTCCACAAGGAACCCTTATAGTTTCGTCATGTCCGTCCGTCTGTCCGTCCGCAGTCTAGCTCAAAGACACCTGGTGCTAGAAAGCTGATATTTGACATGAAAATAGACATAAGATATTGCAACAAAACTGTAGAATAAAATTTAGGAAAATATTTTTTTAAGGGTATCTCCCCTACATATATAGTGGGGTTGAATTTTTTTTGGGTTGAGTACCCCATCATGCGGGGTATCAGTGGATAGGTTTTAAAAAACCATTGTTATTTTGCTCAAATCATTTTTCGATCAAGTGATTGGTTTGTCAAATATCAAGCTTTGAAGTGAAAAAAAAATGTTAGACTCAAGTGTCCCCCCCCTCTGCCGGCTAAACTATTAATTTAGAAGAGGTGAAAAAAATCACGAATGTAGTACATATAACGAATTTAAAAGGAAAACTATCACGGCTAAGTAGATATCACTAGTTTACGAGTAATCGTCGGTTAAATTATAAATACTTATTTCTGTGAGTTTGCATTGGGCGCGTTGGCTTAATCTTAAAGATATACGTACTTTGGTATGAAATGTACTACGGTACAACGTATGCATAGTAGTAGTATATCTTGGAAACCACATTTTATGTTTACAATACATAACTGGATACATACCTAGTATTTTTCTAAACAAAACTTAGGTTCTTATAATAGTGTTACTAAAAATTATTTTTTCAGCAAAATAAACAGTCGGATTTGTTGTACATTAATACCCTTCGCAGTAAGTCATTATGGACAACTACGGAACCCTACATTGCGCGTGGCCCGACACGCACTTGGCCGGTTTTTGTGTGAATGATTGAAACAAGCAGATTTAAGCCGATAGCAGTATATCGGTATCAAACCGTATGTTAATAAATTCAGATGTTGTATTGCTCTCTATCTAAGCAGTGAAACAATGAAATAGCGAACACAAGGATGGGGCAGAACTATTCAATACGTGAACAACAACGCTGTGAAATCAATAGAGGAAAGCTACGACGGCCGTAAACGTCTAAAGTATCATGCTCGTGAATGGCCACCGGTCAAACTTGCTATCTCACACTTTACAATAGAACTAAACTGCTTGCTATGTTACGATACAACACTTGTAGTATAGCAATTTAGTTTTCCATTAGTGTTTACGTCATACGGCTTGCTATTTCTAATGTGAAAGAGGAAATTAGAGAAATGTGATACAAATTAGAAAATTACGTAACGAAAATTGATAAAAGCAAGCTTAGAATGTCTAATGAAAGAAAATTTTTTGAACCATTAATATAAAACATTGTTTATTTTCGAAAATATTCTCAATGAATTTATTTATTTTTATATTAGACATCGCCCGCGTCTTCGCCTGCGTGAATTATATACCTGAATCTTCCTTTGAAGCCACACTATCTATCTAAACAGCCGTTCGGTACTTCTTGAGTTTATCGCGTTCAAATTATCTGACAGACAGGAAGGAATGGGGATTTCATTTTGTAATATGCATGGATATTTTGTTAAATAGAACCAAATGATTTCTTCACGTAAAGAAAACATTTTGAGGTAAAGATGTTTCCTTATCCACTATTTTAATATTTGTAGAGTACCTAGTCCATAAAATATTTTGCTACATAAATAGGTACACAAATAAATAATTAATTATTTCGATATAAATCACGTCCATAAAATCATGGGATACATTAACGAAGCCATTTTTAAAACCAATATTGACCGTAGACGAAATTTCCTATCGAAACGAAAAAGGATTTAAATCATCTATCATGTGATGTCAACCTACGTCACGGGACAATCTTTATATCTCAATCGAATATCGTGACACTGTTTATGTATTAAGATTTAGTATATAATGTAGACGTTCTTCAAGATACATGGTGTATTGGTGAGCTTATGTATGCAGTCTTATGTGATAAAGTAAAACAGATTTAATTCAATTTAAGTTTAAGGAGTATCGATACTTTGCTTAATGTTGTAGATATCTTTTGCTTTGGCCATATTGCTGTCTCCAAATTTCGTTAGAAAAATTACAAATATTGCGTTAGAGCATCACTGCGCTAAGTTGGGACAGAAAAACATTAAGTGATTTGGTTGATATTGTCTTTCTTTCTAAGACATCAATTTGCATGATTATTGGATCAAGTTCGATTCAGACACAGAGTCTTTTTAAATTCTAGTATGGATTTAGTAGTATTACAAAATCGAGTGAATTTTGCGATGGAAAACACTATTTACAGCTCTTATGGGAAGAATCCTAAAACCTGTTTGATGAACGTGGGCCTTCTAAATTCACACATGCCTACGGCCAAATAAGAATGAGACAATCAATTATTGTGTACCTATGTCTTAGTAAATAGTTATATAATAGTTTACAAAATAAGTTTACAGTGTGATCACTAAAGTTGATGGTCGTACGGCAGTGTTAAAACATTTTATATTTACTAAGATATATCTTAATTCACGTATTCACATATTGTACTAAGATATATCTCAGTAAATATAAAATGTTGTAACACTACCGTACGACTATCAACTTTAGTGTGCAAACTATAAACTTATTTTGTATAAAAGCACTCCGGGTGCCTTAATACTATTTACCTATCAACTTTATCGACTAGTACTTCTAAAGCCGTTGGTAACAACTTCCATGACAACATTAAGCTCTCTGAAAAATTCTGTGAAAGTATCTGACGTCAGCTTATCAGTATCTTAGTTTACTTGCGGAAGTTAGGCGGCAGTCGCTTCGTGTTAAGTTCTAATAAAATCTACCACATGACACATCAGAAAATACTCGGTTAAAGTCTTAGGATTTAGTTTATAACTATAGGAATGAAGGAGCAGTTCGTATAGAAAGATCTTGGCATTATTGTTATTGGGTGGGTGAGTTGTGGTTGGAGCTCTCTAACTTTGGCATTGGAGAGACTAATTTATAGTTGATTTATGAGTTGAATCAAATATAATTCGTTTATGGAACAATAAACATTTTTCATTTTATAAAATCTTGCTAGAAAAATACATCACAATATAACGAAAACATGGAAAATGTGGTGGCATTTTCAAGTGTCTCCTGTTATTATTAATTTAACAAGAGGAAAACGCAGTGAAAAATTATCTGAGAAAGGTTTCGCTATAAAATAACAGCTTCATTTAAAAATATTCAATAGAAACAAGTCCAATGGTTTCTTTTTACTGAAAGTAAGCAATGTGAATTCACGACATTTTGATGACCTCGATGTGAGTGGTGAATATACATACGAATTCATCAATGCTTCAATATATTTTACAGTTGGACGCAGAGTTATATTCTCGACCTACTGGCAGTGGGCGAGGTTCTTGTCATCACCGGGACTAATCATCAGTATAGCTCAAGACAACTTGTATAGTACCTTAGAAATTCACGAGCAAGTTCTCATTTTATTCTGATTAGTACTATCGGTGCTACTGCACCCAGAGCATCATCTTCGCTAAAGCAGGCAAGCTCTCCACACCAAACAATACTAAGAGATCCACAAATGATTGTTTCGAATCTGGTGTATTTTGTATCCGTTGATAGAATGTTTGAAATACATATCTTCGAGACGCAGGATTTATTCCTAATTGGCGTTTTACAAAATAGATATAGTGAATGTACATATATTTGTCTTACTTATTGGTGTATAATGGGGCTCTGTCGTATAACATTTATAAAAAGGTGTAAATGTATGAAAATCATGTTCGCGTCAGATATTGATTTAGGCGTAATCATCTATAGGAACCAATATTATAAAGCTGAAGAGTTTGTTTGTTTGTTCGTGACGTGACGTGTGCCGTGCCGTTTCGAATGCCGTGCCGTGACGTGACGTGTGCCACGCCGTGACATGTGCCGTGCCGTGACGTGAACTGTGCCATGTGCTGTGCCATGACGAGTACTGTGCCGTAATGGGACGTGTATTGTGCCTTGACATGACGTGTGCCTTTCCGTGACGTGTACAGTAACGTGACGTGATGTGAGGTGACCAGCCGTGCCGTGACGTATACAGTGACGTGACGTGTGCCGTTCCGTGACGTGTGCCGTGCCATGACGTGAAGTGTGCCGTGCCATGACGTGACGTGTACTGTGACGTTACGTGTTCCGTACCATGACGGGACGTACCGTGACGTGCACCGAACTGTGACGTGACGTCTAACCTGCCGTGACGTGAAGTGTACCGTTCTTACTAAAATATCACGCGGGTTAAGGCAAGTACGAAATAAAGTGCACCCCATAACCGTTCGCTTGGCATGATATCAAACGTTGTTGAGGGATTGGACCAAATTTATTCAAAGTCATTTACAGTGTAGTTGGTATTGGATTCCCTCTGTTGTACTGAGCCCATCTATTGAATTACGGCAAAAGGAATCGAGACGGTAAAGAACACAATGGAACAAAAGTCGAGAATCGTAGCATATTTTATGGGCAGTGAGCTTAATCTATGTTAGCAAAAGCAATTAAAGAACTAACAGGAACAGCTCCAAGCTTTCATAGTTGTGATTACATTTGATATTTTGAATACGTAATTTGTTAGTCTGTTTACGGAGTACACGGTGGCGTCTCGTGTGCCGACACGTAATAAACTTGCGATGGACGTCGAATATTACATCGCTATATTAGATTAACTGCGGTGAACACCGTAACGAGAGCGCAGCTGACTTCAAACAGGATTAGCTTAATGAAAATGTATCGCTTTTTGTTGATCCTTCTAAATATGGCCGGGATCTTGGATGAATATGTCTTGAATATATTATTATTTATATTGTTAGGCCACAGTCTCGATAACGCCTCTTTAGAGATGTTTAACGGACTCGACTTGACATTGAATCGCGCGAGGTCAGCAAGCCGATAAACCTGACCATGTGTCACATAACGCATTTTCATTGTTTCCTCTTTTATTTTAAAACCAGTTTAGTAGATACATTGAGAGTGGTAATGCTGACTTGTTACTGGCTGACTGTTAAATCTCCCTATTGTTGCAATGCTATTATCCCGTGGAATGTCCCGGTCCAAAATGCATTTACCCCGGTAATGTCACGCTAATTTGAGGATTCTATGTTTATAAGAACCTAGGTTATATTATTTATAGTTAGTGGTAGTATTACATATAGTTAGTTGAATTTTCTCGCGTTTAGCATAATTTTACGACGTAAATATTAAACCGTATAGAGTTCAGACAATACTTTACACGTATTATATATTAAAATAGCTTTCCTTTGCAATTCTCACTTCACTAATATTGACACGGGTTGACGACGCGATAGTTATATACATTAAATTAGCGCAGGTCACCGATATCACTTCACAACATACATACATACTCAGACTCACGCCTGTTTCCCCGAAGGGGTAGGCAGATGCATATTAAACGCCCACTTTTCGCCAGTGTTTTGATCCCACGTAATAGGTGGCAAGCCTATTGCCGCTTATCGGGATATTTTGTTTGCCAGAGCCTCGTCCGTTGATCGGCAGGTGCACCACTTGCAGGTGAGGTTGGCTTGGGACCCTAAGTTCTTGGTGGGAACCCTATGCATCTTTATCACTTCACAATAACCATTTATTCATATCAGCGAAAAATTACGCCATTTTGACGACCCGACGGAACAACATTTCTAAAACAGTTTTTTTTTAAATATTATGCAATATATACTAAAAAATACGAAACATCTAACTAACAATTGACTCTAAGACAACTTTGAGAGAAACTTATCTATATTTCATAAAGTAAATAATAAATAATTACATATAATTTTTTTAAATAGCGAGGACGGCTACCGGATAACGCCCGAAAATGTCATCACAAAAATTACTAACACTTTTTTTTGTGAATGTTTTTATACCTGGCTAAAACAAATATTTAAAAAATATGCTTCACTAAATTGTCACTATTTTGATATCAGTATAATATTTATACAATCACTTAGCGTTTGCGTTGAGAATACATTTTTGAACAATCACATATTCAACTTAGTTGATCGCCACAGCACAATATGGCGGCACGGAGAAAACTGAGCACCGAAATCAGCAATTTTATTATTTTTCTCGGTTACAAGCTGGGAAATATGGTAAAAATTCATGGTTTTATGTTGGTTAATCTGTAGCTAGTCGATGTACATTTTTATGATTGTAACCAATCACACAACACCAGAGTGAAGTTCACACAAACCCTTATGGGCACACCGTACCCGTAGGACACTGCCGGCCTATTTCTTTTACGAGCACACCGTGACCGTAGAACACTCAAGGGTTGTCTAAGTCCAGCCGTAGACTACGAAAGGCTGTACGATGACTACTGGCACTATTCCAAAGACCAAGTCACGCAAAAGGCAACACCCATTTCTAATTATATTGTTTCGCAAACTTAATATTTGTCTTAGAAACGGGCCCCACTAGCGTATGACGTGCGCGTCATCCAATTAATCAAATAACTTGATTTAATTTTTACTTAATTACGAATTAATTTTAACTTGTTACCAAATATATTATTCAAAGTGACTACGAAGAAGGAGACTTAGTTGAAAGTAAAATCAAAATACTCCTAACACAAGAATTAAAATTATTGAAAGATTGAAAAAACAATGCCCGAAGTCACTGAATGCTAATCAGATTTAGAAGTAAAAATCATTAATAGATATCCATTGCTTACTCAGATGTAGGAGCTCGACCTCCTTGTCCACCCCTTCACGAAAATAACATAAACGGAAATGTTAAAACAGTATAAAATATTGTCATAAATTATATCCGAGCTTTATTTCCATAACGTTCCAACAATAGGGTGTAGACTCAGTTTGCCTAAGCCAGGTGCACCTTATTAACTTTCTCAACTTCGGATGAAATGTAAGTAGCCATTCTCACTCCGTAACCCGTAACTATATTTGTGTATAGTTATGTATCTAACCAGTCTGTTGCTATATTATGAAATACTAGTTTGTTGATAAACAAAGTTCGTAGCCAACCCACACGGTCTTGGAACATCGTGGAACACAAATTTGTACATGTATTTGTGATATACACTTCTTGTTAGGCATCAGCTTGGACTGTTGGTAGATACAATTATGTATCGTCAAGACCGTATATACCCATTATTGTTTTGCGATTCTCGGGTGACGAGTACAATGACATTTATATTTAATTTTAGTACAGTAATGGATAATGTTTGAAAGCGACACTAAATATTCTTTGCAACATATATGCGCATGTTGAAGTGGTTATTTTGCTTTGGCACTTCCATCTTGAAAATAGCCGTTTCAGTTACATATATTATAAACTAGCTGACGCGGTGAATATCGCGTTGCCATTTTTTTATGCAAATCTTCCCTTGACAATAACGGACACATAAAGTAATGATTTATCGAATTTGCTGCAGTCGTTTGAAGTTATGCGCGTACAAACAGTACGGTGATTCATTTTTGTATAATTATTCTGATTTTAGAATATGTGCTTGTTGCCTGTTTTTAAATCAATTGCGACTCACGAATTGTATCTGATTCAAAGCATTGACGTTTATAGGCGAGGCGTCGTATTGTGCCCAAAATGAAAAAAAAAAGTTGATCGACGTCACACGACTCTTAGACTGAAGAACAAGTTGAACAACATGAGCGTGTTCATCTATCGACAAGGTATAAGTTATTCCTCTAGATCGCATAATTGACGACCAATTTTATTCGCATCGGTTGCAGCGCTGAAGTAAAAATCTGGTGAAAGCTCGCTCACTGAGACCATTGAAAACTCGCTCAGTGATTTCTCACCCGGTTTTCTTGCTCGTTTAGTTTTCGCTCGTAATTTGTTTTTAATATATCGTATAGGTGTTTAACAATCATTTGAGATGTGACTTACAGGGAACAGAAAAGGCAATTTATTCCAAAAAACTGGATTAAATGCATTTGCATCTTGCATATACAGTTGCACGTTTCCTCCTTTTCACTGATTATGAATATTTTAAATAGAATAGATAAGACTCGTTGATGATCTATATACTCATATTATACATTATTTTAAACAATGTTTGAAACATTTAGAAGGGTGAACTTTTAAGTTCTTTCCAGTACGGGAGTTGTTCTTCTTTAAAACCATAATAATTATAATCTGTAAATAATAATAGTTTGAGTATATAAAAATAGTTTGAGTATGGATGATTAGTATGATGATTTTATTTGAAATACTTTTTTGCGTCGCCAGACCCATAATTTAAATATATTATTTTGGAAATAAAACGTTATAAATTATTATCGTGAATGATTAATTTTATTAGTTTTATGTTGCATATCTATTTTTTTATTTACATAACATTTCATTTTGTTATTTACATTATTTTCAACTTTAATTATATAAAATTAAAACTAAACGTATAAACCTACAACTAAAATAAACATATTTATACAGCAAATAAAATAAAGCAGGAGGCGTTTAGGCGTCGTCGTAGTACTCCTCCGCACCACTGTCACCTGGTAACGTGTACAGAAGGCTGGCACCATCGCCACGCTGAATCGCTGATGCATTCTTCGCTACCCCCCGACGGGTATTGGCCCGCCAGATGGTCACAAAACCCCCTTGGCAGCGGATGAAGGTGTTGGGCTCCGCCGCCAAAACACTCAGTGGCCGCAGAGGATAGGGAGGACGGCAACGCAACACCGCATCTCCTCTTCCTCTGCGGCCCCACCGCGACGCAACGATGGTGCGCCTCCATTTGGTCGCGGGAGATAGGGCGCGCGGCAACGCAACACCGACACCTCCTGGATCCCTCTTAGCTTCACCGCGGTTGACCAATCCACGGTTACTAAGCCCCCCACCACGACAAGGTGGAGATCCCACGGGGGGGACCCCATGAGCCCAGCGTTTCCACCCCAAACGGCTCAAAAACGTAATTACCGACTAAATTGCCGTGTTGCATATTATAAGTTTTAGACAATTTTTGTACTTATTTGAACGTTGGATCTTACAGGTAATCCGGTACTAAAAACCAGTTATAAGATTCTTAAACGCTAAAATATTAATCATCGCCTGAGAGGCCGCGTTAGGTTGATTTTTTAAGAATATTTTTAAATTACGTCTATGTATCGCGGCGTGCGTTCGTGCCAATATAGTGCACCCCGCGACACGGTGGAGAGTGGTCATGGGTTCAGCGGGGAATCCTCAGGTATCGAGTTATTGACCTCACGTTCGCCTGGGAGGCGATCATTAGTATTAACGGTAAGTTTTTTACTAATGTCGTTTTTTAGTTTTTTGTAATTATCTCTTTATTTATTTGCAACAATAAGTTTTATTTAACTGAAAATTGATCATTTTGTTTCATAGATGAATCTCGACGAGAATCAGATAACAAACTATTTGGAAAACGATGATTCGGACAGTGAAACTGAAGATTTAATCAACACAGTAGCACCTGAACTGGCAATGATTTTCAATAGATGCATTGACTGTGGTGTGTTTCCTGATCAAATGAAAAGTAGTAAAGTAATTCCGTTATTTAAATCAGGTAGCACATCTGACCCCACAAATTACAGGCCAATATCTGTGCTACCCACGTTTAGTAAAATTTTTGAAAAATTAATTCTAGGCCAGCTTCAAACTCATTTTAATAACAATAAGCTGTTACATGAAAAACAATTTGGTTTTACTAGGGGTCGCTCTACTACCGATGCTGGAGTTGAGCTTTTAGATAGTATTTTTGATGCCTGGGAGGAGTCGCATGATGCTCTAGGAGTCTTTTGTGACTTATCTAAGGCTTTTGATTGCGTTTTTCATGAAACATTTATCAGGAAATTACATTACTATGGAGTTAAGAACACTGCTTTGGATCTCCTAACATCATATTTGAGTAATAGGATACAGAGAGTTGAGGTAAATGGAAAAGTTTCTATGGGTTCAGTGGTCACAATGGGAGTGCCGCAAGGTTCAATTCTTGGTCCATTCCTTTTCCTTGTATATATTAATGATTTGCCATATATTATGCAAAATAATGAAGAGATAGTGTTATTTGCTGATGATACATCACTTATCTTTAAACTTAGACGAGAACAATCAAATAATGACGATGTAAATAACGCTCTCTCTAAAGTAGTTCAATGGTTTACTGCTAAATGAAACAATTTACTGTTAAATGAAAGAAAAACGAAATGTTTACGATTTTCAAGACCGAATGTAAAACAAGTTAAACCTAACATATGTTTGAATGGAGAAGAGTTGGATCTTATAGATAACACCGTATTCTTAGGCATAACTTTAGATTCTAGGCTACAGTGGGGCCCACATATAGGTCATTTGTCGAATAGACTTAGCTCTGCAGCGTACGCGGTTTATAAAATTCGTCAGTTAACTGATATAGATACAGCCAGATTAGTATATTTTAGTTATTTCCACAGCATAATGTCATATGGCATTTTATTATGGGGCAACGCAGCTGACATTCAAACTGTGTTTGTACAATCTACAGTCTTGGTTTAAGGCATTCACTGAGGGAAAAATTTAAAGAAATTAAGATAATGACTGTCGCATCTCAATACATGTATGAGAACTTGTTATATGTCAGGAAAAATATAAATATGTTTTCTAAATTCAGCGACATTCATAAAATAAATACACGAAACAAAAACAAACTTGTTCTACCTTCAACTAGACTACAAAAAATAAGTAACTCATACAAGCGTCAAAGCATACGTTTTTATAACAAAATTCCAGGTAATATTCAGGAACTAAGTATTAATAAATTCAAAGTATTTATTAAACAGAGCTTGTGTTCAAAAGCTTATTACACAGTTAAAGATTATTTAGCAGACAAAAACGCCTGGAATTGTGTTTAAAAATTATGAATTGACAATAAATTATGAATTGACATTATGAATTTTGACATTTTGAAATTAGTGACATAATATTTTTATTTACATTTGTAGTACCTACTTATATCTTTACATTCTGACATTTTTGATTTGACATTTGTAATTTTATTTATTTTGTTTTGACATTGTTATTTTCTTTTGACATTTAAAATTACTTAAGTAATATATTATTATTTTATTTTTTAGACATTCTTAAATTGACATTCAATAATATTTTATTGTTTAAATTTTTATAATTTTACATATTGTTTACAACATGTATTTTACTATGTATTAGCATGTAAAGTTGTGAGTACGATGTGGGCATTATTAAACATAAAAGCAAATAGTTGTGGCAACCTGTCTGATGGCTTAGGCTGACATGCTTATGCATACACCTTCTGATGGCGTGGAGGCATAGTGATACAGATCGTGCTGGCTCCCTCAATCAAGGTTGAGCCGTACGATTGCTGTTGAATGCGGGCCATCAGTGGGCCGAGTCAGTCAAAAGCGTCAGATGATTTCCTGCATTGTACTTGCATACTAAACCCTTTTTTTTGTCTGGACTTTAAAAGATCAAGAAAAGACTAAAGAAATTGAAGAGACAAAAAAAGCAATGACTCTGAGTTTGTTTCGGCTTTTCTTCTCAAGAAGTAATTTAGCTAGGAAAAGCCGGCATCATCTAGAATAGGGTTTTGTTATGTATAAGTGTTGTAAACAACCAAAATGCAGCAATAAATATGTCTTTATGTATTTATGTCTTTATGTCTTTGATTACGTTGAAGATTACGATGCAGAGGACAGTGTGGCTGATCCTACTCTCTTAATGCGTGCCAGCTTGATGATGATCTCCAAAATATTGCTGGAACGTCTCAAATTCAAGCAAGCACAAGCACCGAGTTAGAAGCTGCTCTACAAACCCAATCTCGATCTCCAAACTGCTGTAATTGTGATATAAAAATATAGGTTGATTTTAATTTACTCTCAAGCCAAATATCTTATAATTAGAATGGTATTTATTGTATGATATAACACTTTAACAATACTTAATTTAGATAATAAATTAGAAGCTATATGTGTCTTTTTATTTTTCATTATTATTTTTCAAAAGACTTTTCAAACAAGGGTAATGTTAGATTTAAGGTTGATTTTAAGCCTGAAATTATAATTTTAAGGTAAATGTGCCATTAAATTCAAAGAAATGAGGTCTGTCTTCATTATTCGGTACATTTAATACAAATTTCAATAGAATAATCTTTTTAAAATCTTGTATCATTTATGAAGTAGCCTCCCGAGCGATCATTAGTATTAAGCAGTAAAAAAAAGATTAGTACTCTAGGGTTAAAATAAAGGAGAATGCCCATTTTCTTAGGGGCTTTGAGTCCATCGTAAATATCGTCATGACACAATGGTTTATGCTTTATCTTAGAGATTAATTATAACATTTACATATTCCGTAAACTATTTAAATTTTTACATCCAGGTTTAGGAGAAATCTTATATTTTCTGCTGAAATTGAGGTTATGATTTTCAAGTATATTTAGTAGATATGCTACGATCCCTATAATTATTATGTATAATTATAATGAGGAAAACAAAGTCAGTTGATTGTCATCTGATCAAGAATTTAAAATGACAGTATGTAAGTGTAATATTGGACTCAACAGGGGTTAGGATAGGCAATAGCGAGATGTTATTGTAATAGGAATATAAAATAATGGCAAGCTCGATTCACTTTATAACATAAACGTCATAGCCACAGGCAGTCTACTGCTGAAAAAAACTTTTCTAATTTGAGTCACAATCGCATTGTGGCTCTATAGGAGGATTCAACCTGAGACGCTGGCCAGTGTTAGATGTCGAGATGTTCGTTTCTTCGCAAAGATAGATAGTTAGATACTATTTGCTTAGTATATATTTCTAAATCGCCTCATACCTACTTTACCAAAACAAACAGCACGAAAAGTACAAAAACAATCACCAGTACGGTCCGCCAATGATGGAATTGACATTGATTTCATATTCATTGTTTTTTCATGGTTTTTTCCGTAGATCTGACGCGTGATTGTGTTGCCAGAAATATATATATATATATCCCGTAATCTATTGTACGTCCACTATGGCCATTTTTGCATCTAATGTGGCGTCCACCTGCTTGAGTCGTCCGTATATCGGACGTCAAATAGGAGACTACGTGCAATGCTTGCAAAATGTCCCCCTGATACTAGAAAAGTCAAAATATGAAAAATAAATTGGACGTCATTTTTCTTCCAATCTTGCTGCACAGAATATTTTCGTAGTTCCGTTGATTTTCGTCGCAAAAACTAGTGGCGCTTTCGTCTTTATTCTATACGTTCATAGCTAGCCGTATGTGACGTCCAACGAAAGCTCTCAATGCTACGTTGCCACTTCGTGCACACAATAGATCTGAATTTGCAGGATTCTATTTATCGGTTATTTTATTCACTATTTGTGAGTAAGTATTTACACGTTTTCAGTTGATATGTGATGTAGCGTCTGCCTTTTTAAGCGAAATGTCTGGAAAAACAATCGAAGTGAAAAGAAACAGAATACCTAAGGATTACGTATACCCGTATATAAGATCTGTATTTTGTAAAATTCATGTTTTTACCTTACTAAGCCGTATTTCTCATGTTTTTATATCACACGCATCTTATTTTATATTCATAGGTCTCAATTCTTCGTTGCCTCTACTGGAACTTCAAGGGAGTTAATTTATAAAAAAATACTTAATAACTTTATTCAACACGCAATAATGCATATATATATGGTATTGTGCCGCTGCCTTGGAAAACCCCTAAATTATTGTTTTCATCAAATCAATTCACGTCTGGAGTGTATTCGTCACTATTGTGATATATAAAATAGTTCAGCTTAATAGAGAGCTCGTCAATTCGTAACTATTGCTGACATTGTGATATTAAATTTTGATTTGATTCTAAAATGGAGGTTATTTATGTCGACACGTTTTTAAACAAAAGTTTATTTTATCATATTTTGACTAACAACCTTAGATAGCCTTGAGATGAAACCCATTTTATTTTAAGATCCCACTGCATCAATTTTAATAACATTACTATTTATTTTCACCATCGACCGTCGCATATTGTTGCTGACATTAATGAACCTGAAAATTTGATTTATTTTCTTGAACTTTCCATGTTTTGGTGCCTTTATTGCGAATATTTCTATGTATGATCATTACCCCAAAGATGAATGTGATTTTGTTCCTAATTTTACACCAAAACTGTTAGGTACATGGGTCAAACTACAAAAAAAACGAAATAATATTTTACAATCGGTGAGTTGTGATTAACTTAATCTCTGACTTCTTAAGCGTTGCGGAGTGCGATGACCCGTTGTTTATCCCCGTAGACCCGCACCATAAACCTTTGATTGTGGAGGTAGGTTTTGTAGAAATTCATCGGTTTGCAGACAAAATAACTTCAAAATATCTTGTCTCTTAATAAAACAGACTGACATTTATTGTTATGCACTGAGCCGTTGGAACAGTCAGTTAAACATTTTTACGACAGATTATATTCTCTCAGAGATAAATTTATACCTATGAAATCTATCAGGCAAACTTCTCATCCGCGTTGGTATAGTTCAGGCCTTATAAAAGTGGTAAAAAAAATGTCAAAGTACCACCGGAGGTTTAAATTGTATGGTAACATGAGTGACTATCTAACGGTATCTTCATTACGCCGGCGAGCTGTGGACTTAGAACAAACTTGTTTTGACGAATACATTACTAACGTTGAATATACAAACCTAAATAACCCGAGGGCCTTATGGTCTTTTATTAAAAGTAGAAAAAATACCTCCTCACTGCCTAGTACACTGTACTATTACTATATAATAAGAATGTATCAGCTAATATGGGTAAAGAAATTAGTAATTAATTCGCAATATATTTTAGATCAACTTTTCAGGAGCCAGAAGTAGACAATATGCCTTGTCTACTTGAGTATAGTACTTTAAATGGTAACAGCAGAAGCACAAATTACATCAGTACAATACATTTTTCTCCTGGAAAGGTTATGAAATATTTAAAAGGTTTGGATCTTACTAAATCTGGTGGGGCAGATTACATCCCTCCATTATTTATAACAAGTTTAGTCGATAGTTTGGTTTTACCGCTCTGCATACTTTTTATAATAGGTCGGTAACAGAAGGTTTAGTTCCATTAAAATGAAAATCGGCGTTCATTACACCAGTATTTAAAAAAGGTGATAAATCTAATGTAGAGAATTATCGTCCAATCTCAAAGTTATGTTTGTTTTCTAAAGTACTAGAACGTATTATTTATATTATCATTTGGTGCTGAGCAACATGGGTTCTTATGCGGCCGATCCACTACATCAAATCTAATCCTATCTCATGATTTTATATCTAAAGGTTAGTTAGGTAGATTGTGTGTGTAGTGATCTATACAGATTAACAAAAATGTTTTGACCGAATTGACCACAAAATACTGTTACAGATTTTTTTTGCTGCCGGCATACATGGTAATTTGTACCACTGGTTCAGCTCGTACATTGAAAATCGCTCTCAATTCTCAATTCTCGGTTGGTGTTCAATCCCATCTGGAATTCCTCAAGGTTCGCTTTTGACCCCACTATTGTTTACTCTATTCACTGGAGATATAAATTCTTGTTTCCTAAATTCTTATATACTTCTATGTATACGCGGATGACATGAACATTCACAAAATTATTAACGATGCATCGGATGTAGGGAAACTCCAAAACGACCTTGATAAATTTGTAGCATACTGCACAGTTGCACACTTAACAAACTACAGTTAAATATCGCAAAGTGTTGTTACATAACATTAAGTCGTCAAAAACTTACCATAGGATCGGGTTACAAACTTCATGATAAGTTTATTAGGAAAGTTGACTACGTTAAAGACCTTGGTGTTATCATGGACTCAAAGCTTTTATTCGATATGCACATCAATCACATTACGAACACGGCGTCGAAGGCACTTGGTTTTGTGATAAGAATGTCTTCATGTTTTCGGTCTCTTAAGACAGTAAACGTTTTGTACTGTGCCTATGTACGTACGTAGCAATCTAGCATATGCGTCACAGGTATGGAACCCTCAATACCAGGTATATATATCATGCATTGAAGGTGTATAAAGAAAGTTTTTGCGATACTTAGATTTTAAAGCGAATCAATATTCTATTGACTATGACGAGCGTTGTAAACGGTATCATATTTTACTTCTCGAACTCAGAAGAACCATTATAAACATAGCCAATGACACGATTGATTGCCTTGAGTTGATGGGTAACATCAAGCTTGGAATGAATCAATTAGTTTTTCGACAACGTCCGATCTTACACGTTCCCTTTGCTACAACGAAATACAGACGGAACTCTTTTCTTTTACGTTGCGCCGAATCATTTAATCAAATGTCACGGAAATTATATTTGGATATATTCTGCACTAACTTGACCAAAAAAAAAAAAAACCTATAAATTGTGACTTCTTTAGCAGCGATCGGCATATATAGCCTAGATTGCAGTTTTTTTCCTGTGCACCTTTTCATTATTATTTTCTTGACTTTTTTTGTTATAATAATATATAATTATACTAACTTGTGTATTATGAATCTCATTTTTAGTTACTTTTTTATGGCGGAACATGGCTGCAACATTGTATTTATTGTATGATTGAACAAGTAGGTATACTTACAACAGTAACTGATGTAATTAATCTTTGTTACATTGCATTTATATGTGGTAGCTTGTAATTAGCAACTTCTTTTTTATTTAATTAAATGTGTTGTTATTAGTCTGTAAGCTTTCCTAAATAAATAAATAAATAAATATACGGACGTTATAATGTCTTAGAAGTTTCAAAATATTCATTTGACGTCCAAGATGTCAAATGATTAAAAGTTTGTAACTTTTACGATATTGCCACGTCCGTATACTCGTATGTATCTAAATACCTGTAAAACTTGCAAATGATTACAGATATGGACGTTTGAGGCTAAGCGTATGCTTTTACGTAGATATGCGTATGACTTTGTAACTCAGTGCAGTTGATGCAGATACAGGTAGTCAGCTTCTGCCAGAGCAGAACAGACGCATGTCCACATTGAACCTGAGCCGCAGCATACGCAGCTGTCAGTATGTTCAGGTATTAAATAATCGGATCTACCCTGCGTGGCGTCACCCGAGTCTCAGCATACGCTTAGCCACAATAAAATTTCGTTACAAGTTTGACACTATGTATCATTTGACGTCCAGGGTGTTAAATGAAAAAGGGTTGTATTTAACTGTTAGTCAAAAATACTAATTTTCCACCAAAAATACTAATTGCACCACTAAGCTAAGTTGACGGAGCCCTGCTGCTTCGCAGGGCTCCTATTTTTGGGAGCAGGGTCACAAGAGAACCTAACATAACCTATTAAGTTTTCTGAGTGGATAAGTTTCCCGAGCGGACGAAACGTTTCATATCAAATGATATTTTGTAAAAAGATCATCATATTTGGTGTACAAATAGTATTTTAGTGTGCAAGTCAGTATTTTAGTGAAATAATAAAGTTTTTTTGCGTAACTCACTTTAGTGTGTTACATAACATTTATGATACGCTGTTAAAAATATCCCAATGAAAAATAGTTTGAAAATTTACGATATTGTAACGTCCGTATACTCGTAGTATACGACTACGAGTATACGACTTCAAGTATACAGTCGTATACTAGTATATGAACATAATATAAAACTTCAAGTAAACGAACGTTACAATATCGTAAATTTTCATGATTTTAATTTTGTATGTCTAAATACGTTTATAAAAATGTTGTTGGTTTATGATGCTTAATTATACATACATACATAGACTCACGCCTGTTTCCCCGAAGGGGTAGGCAGAGGCATATTAAACGCCCACTTTTCGCCAGTGTTTTGATCCCACGTAATAGGTAGCGAGCCTATTGCCGCTTATCGGGATATTTTGTTTGCCAGAGCCTCGTCCGTTGATCGGCAGGTGCACCACTTGCAGGTGAGGTTGGCTTGGGCCCTAAGATCTTGGTGGGAACCCTATGCACCCCTTAATTAAGCGATGCTTAATTAGGGTACTGCTAACCTAATGAGAGCCACCGTTTTCATGCTCTCCACGTAAAATGGTGTAATAATAATAACAGCTTTCAAACATCACCTTCATCGAGTAATATAAACAAAAAATGTATTACAAGATGAAAAGAAACCTTACAACCGCAGGGCAGCTTTGTGGCGAGCTGAATGTGTGTGGCGACACTGCGGTCCCGAATGCTTTGAGAGAGTCGGTCAGGGCCTCGTCTCCAGCTTGCCTTTACTGGCTGGTCGGAGTGGATCCGCAAGAGCTACCAGCTCGGGGGTGGAAGTGTCATTCTCAAGGGCGTAACTACGGGGAAACCCGCTCCGAGCCTCCGTTGTCACGAGACCCGCGATGGTGAAACCGGTGCCGCACCGCTTATCACCCCTAGCCACTCGCACCGGTGTTTCCCTCTGGCTGCCTCTATGGCAGAGTTTGTTTGCTTTGGGCGGCTGTTAAGAGAGGGCCCATCCAGTGAGTTGGCGAGTCACCACCCGCCATCCGGACGGATACTATTAGAGTATTACTGGCAGGTGCCATTTTTCATCCATAAAAATTACAAGTCCATCAAACACCCAATCCCATAAACCAATTAAATAAGGCTCCACATATTACAATAGTCTTACATATGCTGCGGCTAGTCCATAGCTGTTCTCAGTAGTGCAGTTGTGGAGGCTCCGCTGCATGTGTCCCATCCCATTTTAGATTAAAGCTCTCTACGGGCCTCTGCGCGTTGGATCCATATCCCCGTGTAAGCCTCCCAAAGGTCCGGTTATTCTTTTAACACTAAATGTTAGAAGAATAGCCGTGTAACAGAGACACTTACGAATAATAATAATAATTCATTTATTCGCAAGAAAATGGTACATTAACAGGTGTTTATAAATGGTTGGTTACAGCATATTCTGCCCCTTGGGGCGTGCGAATTGAGTGCAGTAAACGGGTACTACATGGGAATATAAAGAACAAATATATTAGAAACATAACAATGAGTGGCACATGAAACAAAATAACATTTTACTAATATGCTTCGGTGATAATATTAGTTGCCTAGGGCCTTATCTTCAAGATATTCCTTGACACTATTATAAGTTTTATTTAATAGTATATTAAAAAGTTGTTTTTTAAATTGGGATATAGGTAACATTTTGATACTTAGCGGAATATGGTTATATATTTTAATTGCCATACAGTATGCATTTCTTCTAAATAATTCCAATTTAATAGATGGCAGTTATGTATCATCAAATTTTAAAAACTATTCAGCATGATGTTTTACTAGTAAACCTATTTCTAATATGTATAAGCATGGAACAGGTAAAATCTTGTGTTTTTTAAATAGAGGTTTACAGCTTGTCAGTGTATCGACTCCACATACTGCTCGAATACACTTCTTTTGGGTTATAAGAACTCTTTCAACTTCAACCGAGTTACCCCATACAACAATGCCGTATCTGAGCAGGGAGGATACGTAAGCATGGTATGCAGATAGTGCAGCATTAATGTTTACTGTCAGTCTAACTTTTTTTAAACATTTATAAATCGATCTATTTTATTGACTAGTTTTTCTAAATGAGGTTTCCAATTACAATATTTATCGACCCTGATACCTAAAAATACGCAATTATCAACAATGATTCGTGTCATTATGATTTAATTTAGATTTGTTGCATATGTTTGGAACTGAATAATATTTGTTTTTGTCATGTTTATCTTAAGGTTGTTTTAATTAAGCCAGCTTATGGCATTATTGAGTGTTGCTTTTATATTTATTTCTAGATTAAGTTTATGTTTATCTTTAATTATTATTGTTGTATCATCAGCAAATAGTATAATTTCCTGGTAGATTGCATCCGGGAAATCGTTAATGTATAACAGAAACAAAAGAGGGGCTAAAATACTCCCTTAGGGCGTACCATAATTGTTTATTTTGTACATCGATCTGTATTGCTTTTATTTATTTTTATAAGTTCTGTTTAATTCGACATATTGTATTCGATTTTCTAGATAACTCTCAATCCAGTTATAAATATTTCCACGTAACCAATAATTTGAGAGCTTTGAGAGCAGTTTTTGGTGACAGACGAAGTCAACAGCTTTTGTCATGTCTAGAAACAGACATGCGACTATAGATTTATTATTTAAGGCGTCTGTAATATGCTTTATTAAAGAAAAACATGCCAATGCAGTGGAGCTTTGTTTCCGAAAACCGAACGGTTTTTTATTTAAGATATTACAAGAAGTTAGAAATGTATCTATTTTGATGTACATAACTTTCTCGAATATTTTTGATAGTATAGGTATGAGTGTAATTGGTCTGTAATTATTGATGTTAGTTTTGGCTCCTTTTTTGTGCATTGGCTTAACAATTGACAGTTAAAGACGATCAGGGAATTTACCTCCTACGAGTGACAGGTTAATGATATAGGTTAATGGTGCTACTAAAGAGTGTGCGCAGGTTTTTAATACCTTTGTACTTATATCATCATAGCCAGTAGAATGAGTATTTTTTAAGGAGTTTATTATCTTTAATGTGTCAGAGTTGTCTGGTGTGAGAAATAAGGGTCTTAGTATTTTGAGATATTTTGGTGATATGGTTAGGTGAGCCTGTATCTTCGTATTTTTTAACATTGCTGCACAGTGATACATAGTAATTGTTAAATAAATTACAAATTTTAATAGGCTTGGTGTAGATCTTTTTGTTAAATTCTATTGATTCTATGTGTGCGCTAGTTATTGCTCTATTATTGTTTTCTTTAATAATTTTCCATGCAGCTGAGCAGGCATTTTTTGCGTTTTAATGAAGTTTAGATTGTTTATTTGTTGCGCTTTGTTGATACATTGTTTTAATATTGTTATATAATTGTTATACCTTGTCTTATTCTGTCTTTTATTGTGTCTATCAAGATGATATTTCAAGTATAGCATTCTTTTTCTTATACAACATCGTTTTATATTTTTAGTTAGTTTTCTATTTTTTACGTGTTTGACTACACTTACACTTTTTATGGTTATTTTAGGGAAACATAGAGTATAAAACATGGTGATAGTGTCATGGAAGGTGTTAAATGCTTCATTTGTACTTTGTTGTTCGTATACCTCAGTGAAGTGCAAATTATTAATGCAGTTTTTGAATTTGACCATGTTTTCCTGGCTAAGATCTCTAATGGTTTTGTATTGATAGTTATAAGATTTGTTATTTACACTGTAGGTCTCATTGTTGATAGTCAACGATTGGGCAGTTTCATGGTCAGATAATGCTAGGTAATGAATATTAGATTTACCTTCCTGAACGTTACTTACAATTTGATCTAAACAAGATGATTTTCGCGTCGGTAATGTTATGTGGCTTTTTAAGTTATTGTTTTAAGTATGGATTGTAATTCACTGGATACTTTTTACCTACTTTAATGTATCAATGTTCCAATCTACACAGATAATAACGTTGTATTAGACTTCTTGCATAACTTATCAGTGAGTTTTTCAAATTTATTTAAGAATATACTTGTGCTGGATGAGGGTGTTCTGTAAATGCATACTATTACAAGATTAAAAGTAGTAATTTCTTTAGCACTACATTCAAAATGAAGGGGGAATAAAGGTGGTAAGTTGCTAATATGTTTGTATGCCAGGTCATGCTTTATTAGTATGCATGAGCCTTCTCTGCGTTGGTTAGGGCGTGAGAAAAACAAAGCTAATTTGTAATTGCCTATTCTAAGGTTGGGTTCAGATCCTTGTTTTAAAAAGGTTTCTGTTAAGCAGATAATGTCAATATTACCTATATTATTCGATAAATCATTTATGGCTACCTCAATAAGCTCTTGTATATTTATTACGCCTGCTATATTTTGGTGTATTATTGTAGTAGTTCTTGGCTTAATTTTATCTGCGAAAACAAATAGTATTTTGGGCCTTTTTTGGTGGTTGTATAGTTGTAAAATAATCAGTTATTTTAGTTTGTTTAGTTTTTGTATTAGCTGGTACATTTGTTTGTGTACAGTGTAGTGGTAAGAGAGAGTATACTCTACTTCCATTTTTGTGGATCATGTAAAATCTTATCTTGGTATATTTAATTGTGTTAATTCATATTTTTTTTTTTAAATTTATTCTTTATGCACAAACATAGTACACAGGTGGACTTAATGCCTAGTGGCATTTTCTGCCAGTCAACCTTTTGGTGTTGCAGAGATAGATGAGGTAGATACATTAGCCATGTGGTGAAAATAGGATATCTATTAAATACATATTAATAATTTAGATACATATTATTAACCATAAATATACTATAGATATATATAATTATTCATAGATATGATACATAAATATAATACATAAATATATTACATGTCGCGGGTGATGATGCGAGCATTTGGAATCCGTAGCGACCTCGTTAGTGAACAGAGCCTATGACCTCTGTGACCCTGAACACTTAAACAGTGAATTGTCACATGTTCAGAAGGTACTAAGGCGCAACGGATACAAAAAGGAGATACCCCGTCGGAAGAGGAAGGACCGCAAACCTGAAGTAAGCAGAGTGCCGGCTTACATGCCTTATATCAAGGGAGTGACGGACAAAGTTGGAACAGTACTACAGAAATACTCCATCAAGACTGTATATAGTCCCCTCTCCAAGGTAGCACACAATCTGCGTACCCCAAAGGACGTAATTCCTCTACAAACACCAGGCGTCTACAAGGTCGATTGCAGTTGTGGTAGTTCCTATATCGGACAGACCAAACGAACGATCGCTGAAAGGGTCAAAGAACATATCACAGCTGTCAAAAATCGACAAATTAATTAATCTGCCATAGCTGAGCATTTGCTGGAATCTGGACCAAACCACTGGATAGAATTACATCAACCACAAGTATTATCCACCGATCGCCACTATTACTCCAGGATAGTACGTGAAGCCGTGAAGCGGTTGAAATCAAAAAACATAGAAATTTCAACCGGGAGGACGGATACAGACTATCGACCACTTGGAACCCAGTTATCAACAAATGCAAACAACGCCGCAGTAACACAACTCATCAGTGTGTAGACGTCATAAGTGTAGTGTGTCGAGGTACCGACAGTGCGGATAGAACTAAAAATATCAAAAATACAAAACAAGTGAGGGTAGCTGCCGAAACCCGCGCTTCACAAGGACGGCGCTGAGCTGACATCAGTCCCTCCGCGACCACAACTGTTGCAAGCCGGTAGAAACGTAGGAGAATAACAGAGGTATGTATGCCTTGAAATAAATAAATTATCGCGACTAAGACCCGCTAAATAATATTGTATGATGTATACAAATCGCGAAAGTTTAAAATCGGTCATGATATATGTCCCTAATTTTACACCATAACAAAATGTCAAATGCGTCTAATTACAAAAAAACAACCTAAATGTTATTTTTCAATCGGCGCAGTGATTTAATTTGTGTTAGATTTTATTTTTTGTTTATTGTTTAGCAGGGTATTTATACAAATCACTTGTGCGAATCACAGTTATTTAGACATATATGTACTAATACGGACGTTATAATGTCGTAAAAGTTTCACAATATCTGTCATTTGACGTCCAAGACGTCAAAAGATTAATAGTTTAAAACTTTTACAATATTGCCACGTCCGTATACCCGTATTTATCTAAATACCTGTAAAACTTGCAAATGATTACATATATGGACGTTTGAGGCTAAGCGTATGCTTTTACGTAGATATGCGTATGACTTTGTAACTCAGTGCAGTTGATGCAGACACAGGTAGTCAGCTTCTGCCAGAGCAGAACCTGAGCCGCAGCATATGCAGCTGTCAGTATGTTCCGGTATTAAATAATCGTTGCGTCACCCAAATCTCAGCATACGCTTAGCCACAATTTCGTTACAAGTTTGATACTATCTATCATTTGACGTCCAGGATGTTAAATGACAAATAGTTTGAAAATTTACGATATTGTAACGTCCGTATACTACGAGTATACGGACGTTACAATATCGTAAATTTTCACGATTTTAATTTCGTATATCTAAATAGGTATATAAAAATATTGTGAGTGTAAGATGCTTATTTAGGGTTCTGCTAACCTAAAAAGAGCCACCATTTTTATGCTCACCACGTAAAATCGTGTAAAATCTTATCTTGGTATATTTCATTGTGTTAGTTAATATTGCGAACTTTAATATTATACGGATGTCAGATAATGGAAATATAATTAAATCGTGGGATATTCGGCGTCCGTTTATAATTTGAATCAAATTCGATTACTGACGTCTGTATATCCGTTTTATAAACGTAGGTTGGTAAAGCTCACTGTGTTCGACTTGAGTTTATTTGAGATAATTTACTTATCAGCACTTAACTATCATACCTACCTTATTAAAATTATTCCTAAATAATAATAATTTGAAATTAGAAGTAAGTAGATACCTTCAATTTAAGCGACTGTTTCTTGTGACTGTGATTTATATCCCTAATTTTACACCAAAACGAAATGTCAAATGCGCCTTATTACCAAAAAAATCTAAATGTTATTTTTCAATCGGCGCTGCGATTTAATTTGTGTTATATTTTATTTTTCGTTAATTGTTTAAGAGGGTTTAAACTAAGCACTTGTGCGATTCACAGTTATTTAGACACATATTTACTTATACGTACGTTATAATGTCGTAAAAGTTTCACATAATCTGTCATTTGACGTCCAAGATGTCAAATGATTAATAGTTTGAAACTTTTACGATATTGCCACGTCCGTAAACTCGTATTTATCTTAATACCTGTAAAACTTGCAAATGTTTACATATATGAACGTTTGAGGCTAAGCGTATGCTTTTGCGTAGATATACTACGAGTATACGGATGTTACAATATCGTGAATTTTCATGATTTTAATTTCGTATATCTATATACGTATATAAAAAATGTTGTAAGTTTATGATGCTTAATTAGGGTACTGCTAACTTAATGAGAGCCACCGTTTTCATGTTCACCACGTAAAATCGTGTAAATCTTATCTTGGTATATTTCATTGTGTTAGTTAATATTGTAAACTTTAATATTATACGGATGTCAGGTAATTGAAATATATTTAAATCATGGGATTTTCAACGTCCGTTTATATCAAATTGGATTACTGACGTCCGTATATCCGTTTTATAAACGTAGGTTGGTATAGCCCACTGTGTTCGACTTGAGTTTATTTAAGATAATTTTGTATTTTAAGTGACCTGATTATTACTTATCAGTAAATATCATATCTACCTCATTAAAAGTGTTCCTAAATAATAATGATTTTAAATCAGAAATAAGTAGACAGGTACCTTTAATTTAAGTTACTATTTCTTGTGACTGTGATTTAAATCTAAATGTTATTTTTCAATCGGCGCGGCGATTTAATTTGGGTTAGATTTTATTTTTTGTTTATTGTTTAGCAGGGTTTAAACAAATCACTTGTGCGATTCACAGTTATTTACACATATATGTACTTATACGGACGTTATAATGTCGTAAAAGTTTCACAATATCTGTCATTTGACGTCCAAGATGTCAAATGATTAATAGTTTGAAACTTTTATGATATTGCCACGTCCGTATACTCATATTTATCTTAATACCTGTAAAACTTTCAAATGTTTACATATATGAACGTTTGAGGCTAAGCGTATGCTTTTGCGTAGATATGCGTATACTACGAGTATATGGATGTTACAATATCGTGAATTTTCATGATTTTAATTTCGTATATCTATTTACATAAATAAAAAATGTTGTAAGTTTATGATGCTTAATTAGGGTACTGCTAACTTAATGAGAGCCACCGTTTTTATGTTCACCACGTAAAATCGTGTAAATCTTATCTTGGTATATTTCATTGTGTAAGTTAATATTGTAAACTTTAATATTATACGGATGTCAGGTAATTGAAATATATTTAAATCGTGGGATTTTCAACGTCCGTTTATATCAAATTGGATTACTGACGTCCGTATATCCGTTTTATAAACGTAGGTTGGTATAGCCTACTGTGTTCGACTTGAGTTTATTTAAGATAATTTTGTATTTTAAGTGACCTGATTATTACTTATCAGTATATATCATATCTACCTCATTAAAAGTGTTCCTAAATAATAACGATTTTAAATCAGATGTAAGTAGACAGGTACCTTTAATTTAAGTTACTATTTCTTGGGACTGTGATTTAAATCTAAATGTTATTTTTCAATCGGCGCGGCGATTTAATTTGTGTTAGATTTTATTTTTTGTTTATTGTTTAGCAGGGTTTAAACAAATCACTTGTGCGATTCACAGCTATTTACACATATATGTACTTATACGGACGTTATAATATCGTTAAAGTTTCACAATATCTGTCATTTGACGTCCAAGATGTCAAATGATTAATAGTTTGAAACTTTTATGATATTGCCACGTCCGTATACTCATATTTATCTTAATACCTGTAATACTTTCAAATGTTTACATATATGAACGTTTGAGGCTAAGCGTATGCTTTTGCGTAGATATACTACGAGTATACGGATGTTACAATATCGTGAATTTTCATGATTTTAATTTCGTATATCTATATACGTATATAAAAAATGTTGTAAGTTTATGATGCTTAATTAGGGTACTGCTAACTTAATGAGAGCCACCGTTTTCATGTTCACCACGTAAAATCGTGTAAATCTTATCTTGGTATATTTCATTGTGTTAGTTAATATTGTAAACTTTAATATTATACGGATGTCAGGTAATTGAAATATATTTAAATCATGGGATTTTCAACGTCCGTTTATATCAAATTGGATTACTGACGTCCGTATATCCGTTTTATAAACGTAGGTTGGTATAGCCCACTGTGTTCGACTTGAGTTTATTTAAGATAATTTTGTATTTTAAGTGACCTGATTATTACTTATCAGTAAATATCATATCTACCTCATTAAAAGTGTTCCTAAATAATAATGATTTTAAATCAGAAATAAGTAGACAGGTACCTTTAATTTAAGTTACTATTTCTTGTGACTGTGATTTAAATCTAAATGTTATTTTTCAATCGGCGCGGCGATTTAATTTGGGTTAGATTTTATTTTTTGTTTATTGTTTAGCAGGGTTTAAACAAATCACTTGTGCGATTCACAGTTATTTACACATATATGTACTTATACGGACGTTATAATGTCGTAAAAGTTTCACAATATCTGTCATTTGACGTCCAAGATGTCAAATGATTAATAGTTTGAAACTTTTATGATATTGCCACGTCCGTATACTCATATTTATCTTAATACCTGTAAAACTTTCAAATGTTTACATATATGAACGTTTGAGGCTAAGCGTATGCTTTTGCGTAGATATGCGTATACTACGAGTATATGGATGTTACAATATCGTGAATTTTCATGATTTTAATTTCGTATATCTATATACATATATAAAAAATGTTGTAAGTTTATGATGCTTAATTAGGGTACTGCTAACTTAATGAGAGCCACCGTTTTTATGTTCACCACGTAAAATCGTGTAAATCTTATCTTGGTATATTTCATTGTGTAAGTTAATATTGTAAACTTTAATATTATACGGATGTCAGGTAATTGAAATATATTTAAATCGTGGGATTTTCAACGTCCGTTTATATCAAATTGGATTACTGACGTCCGTATATCCGTTTTATAAACGTAGGTTGGTATAGCCTACTGTGTTCGACTTGAGTTTATTTAAGATAATTTTGTATTTTAAGTGACCTGATTATTACTTATCAGTATATATCATATCTACCTCATTAAAAGTGTTCCTAAATAATAACGATTTTAAATCAGATGTAAGTAGACAGGTACCTTTAATTTAAGTTACTATTTCTTGGGACTGTGATTTAAATCTAAATGTTATTTTTCAATCGGCGCGGCGATTTAATTTGTGTTAGATTTTTTTTTTTTTTTATTGTTTAGCAGGGTTTAAACAAATCACTTGTGCGATTCACAGCTATTTACACATATATGTACTTATACGGACGTTATAATATCGTAAAAGTTTCACAATATCTGTCATTTGACGTCCAAGATGTCAAATGATTAATAGTTTGAAACTTTTATGATATTGCCACGTCCGTATACTCATATTTATCTTAATACCTGTAAAACTTTCAAATGTTTACATATATGAACGTTTGAGGCTAAGCGTATGCTTTTGCGTAGATATGCGTATACTACGAGTATATGGATGTTACAATATCGTGAATTTTCATGATTTTAATTTCGTATATCTATATACATATATAAAAAATGTTGTAAGTTTATGATGCTTAATTAGGGTACTGCTAACTTAATGAGAGCCACCGTTTTTATGTTCACCACGTAAAATCGTGTAAATCTTATCTTGGTATATTTCATTGTGTAAGTTAATATTGTAAACTTTAATATTATACGGATGTCAGGTAATTGAAATATATTTAAATCGTGGGATTTTCAACGTCCGTTTATATCAAATTGGATTACTGACGTCCGTATATCCGTTTTATAAACGTAGGTTGGTATAGCCTACTGTGTTCGACTTGAGTTTATTTAAGATAATTTTGTATTTTAAGTGACCTGATTATTACTTATCAGTATATATCATATCTACCTCATTAAAAGTGTTCCTAAATAATAACGATTTTAAATCAGATGTAAGTAGACAGGTACCTTTAATTTAAGTTACTATTTCTTGGGACTGTGATTTAAATCTAAATGTTATTTTTCAATCGGCGCGGCGATTTAATTTGTGTTAGATTTTATTTTTTGTTTATTGTTTAGCAGGGTTTAAACAAATCACTTGTGCGATTCACAGTTATTTACACATATATGTACTTATACGGACGTTATAATGTCGTAAAAGTTTCACAATATCTGTCATTTGACGTCCAAGATGTCAAATGATTAATAGTTTGAAACTTTTATGATATTGCCACGTCCGTATACTCATATTTATCTTAATACCTGTAAAACTTTCAAATGTTTACATATATGAACGTTTGAGGCTAAGCGTATGCTTTTGCGTAGATATGCGTATACTACGAGTATATGGATGTTACAATATCGTGAATTTTCATGATTTTAATTTCGTATATCTATATACATATATAAAAAATGTTGTAAGTTTATGATGCTTAATTAGGGTACTGCTAACTTAATGAGAGCCACCGTTTTTATGTTCACCACGTAAAATCGTGTAAATCTTATCTTGGTATATTTCATTGTGTAAGTTAATATTGTAAACTTTAATATTATACGGATGTCAGGTAATTGAAATATATTTAAATCGTGGGATTTTCAACGTCCGTTTATATCAAATTGGATTACTGACGTCCGTATATCCGTTTTATAAACGTAGGTTGGTATAGCCTACTGTGTTCAACTTGAGTTTATTTAAGATAATTTTGTATTTTAAGTGACCTGATTATTACTTATCAGTATATATCATATCTACCTCATTAAAAGTGTTCCTAAATAATAACGATTTTAAATCAGATGTAAGTAGACAGGTACCTTTAATTTAAGTTACTATTTCTTGGGACTGTGATTTAAATCTAAATGTTATTTTTCAATCGGCGCGGCGATTTAATTTGTGTTAGATTTTATTTTTTGTTTATTGTTTAGCAGGGTTTAAACAAATCACTTGTGCGATTCACAGTTATTTACACATATATGTACTTATACGGACGTTATAATATCGTAAAAGTTTCACAATATCTGTCATTTGACGTCCAAGATGTCAAATGATTAATAGTCTGAAACTTTTACGATATTGCCACGTCCGTATACTCGTATGTTTCTAAATACCTGTAAAACTTGCAAATGATTACATATATGGACGTTTGAGGCTAAGCGTATGCTTAGATATACGTATGATTCTCTCCAATACTACGTTAGTTCTTTTTTTTATATGTGCCAATACTTCTCATAATTTAGAAATAAGTAAATAGGTACTTTACATTTAAGTAAGTATTTCTTGTGATATTATCGTAATAAATTGCATTGATCTCAATATTTGTTTTATTTTCATAACTTTAAACTTCACGCTTACGCTAACATACCTGCACTATAACATAGAAATAATATTTATCCACCTACTTATTAAATTTTAAGGAAAGAAGAGCGGCAACGTTGCACTGTTCATAGGAGTTGCGATAGATAGGAAAACGTAAATTAAATTATGTATATCACGGGAAGCCAGATAATTGATAGTGTTGGCTGGAGTCCTAATTGATTTCACTATGGTTGTTAATATACGTATATTTGTATATCAATATGTGTCAAAATTTCAGAAAATTAATATGCACACAGTATTTGACATTGCCTTAGCGACTAATATTCGCTGTAATAGTTCATATTTTTTAAGTGGAACTGGTGGACGTCATAATAATGCGATGTAAAAGGGCGGCAAATAGATAGCGTGATGTAAATATATATATATATATATATATATATATATATATATTATATCTAGATGTACTAGTATGTAGTAATAAGTAGTAATAATATGTATTAGTCATATCTAGTATATATATATATATATATATATATATATATATATATATATATATATATATATATATATATATTTAAATCGCGGAAGACTTCTTGCGTCTTTTCAAAGTCCAACCTTGTGGCGTCTACCACTGTTAATGAGATTTCAATTGTTAATTGTGCGAATATAGTTACACTTTTGTCATGTGAATTTCCATTATCAACAAGAAATTTTGATTAAACACGAAATGAAGATATTCAATTTTAAATAATTCTCGCTGGTTTCTGGCGTCCGTTCATGATGGAAATAATGTGACGCACTGTATATTTCTGTATATGTTCTATGTGTATTACAGATTATCCTACATCCATCTAAATTTAAGTTTATATCGGATCCGTATATTTTCCTGTATTTAATATAAGCATTCCATTAATTAAATGACTTCCTACTACATTAGAGGTTATATTGATACCGAATATTTTTTCTGTATATAGTCCATATATTGTGTTGAGAATGCTGCTTCCTCCTAAACTGATATATTTATCGATACCATACACTCTCGTATTCCAGCCGTCGTGACCGTTTCAAATGGTACCTACCATTAGTTGCCATATTTGATCTCATAACTATATACTGAAGAACTGTTTCTCAAGTTGTTGTTCTTTTTACATGTAATGTTTTTGTTGAAATCTCACTTCTTTTTGCTAGTGATGGTCTTTATCAAACATCTCTCATCATGGGGTGTTATTCTACCCTGCACTCCACCGTGACCCCCATCGGTGAACCTCCATCCGTACCCCATCCGTGCCCCAACAGTGCCCACATCTGTGAACCCGTGCCCTCACCCGTAAACCCCCAACGGTGCCCTCACCAGTGAATCACCACCCATGGCCTACCCGTGTACCCCCACCCTTGGCCTCATCCGTGAACCCCTACCCTTGCCCTCATCCGTGAACTCCTACCCGTGCCTACACCCGTGAACCAATGAGTTCGCACCTGCATCCCCACTTATGTACTCCACCCGTGAATACCCCCGTGCCCTCACCAGTGAACCCCCACCCTTGTCCTCACCGTGAACCCCCACCCGTGTCCTCACCTGTGAACCCCAGCCTATGCTCTCCACCCGTAAAACCCCACCCCCCGGGCCCCGACTTATGC